>ML315947.1:65613-104227 GCA_005239505.1 Nicotiana paniculata | reverse complement strand
CTTCGAACTTATGAATTGAGCCCCCAATTTGGTATCAAGTTTTCGGTTATGCTCCAAGGGTGGAGGAACAAATATAATTGTCCCAAGCAACCATTGTATTATTTTACACTTCTTGGCTTTTAGATAAGGTATGTAGTCCTGTCTTTCCGGCAAGAAAAATTCCAGAATGTAAGTATCCTGTTCCTCCTTCCTTGACTCCTCAATAGGCTCAGATGACTCTATTTCCATATCATCATCCAAACACAATGTGGAAAAATGTTTGGAGTGAGGACCAATGCGCTCAAACACATGAACTGCAGGACTTTCAACATCCTCAACAACAATCACACTAGAGTCGATTAAATTTGTATCCTCAACGTCCCTGGTTGACTCTAGTACTACTTCTTCAACATCGGCATCCTCAAATTCTAGTTGGTTAGTGTGTTGGGTTTCTACTTTGGACACCTCCATTGGCACCTCAATTTTCATCTCTGATGTACACTGCTCCTGGCTACTATCCATAATATTGGCATATTGAGCGTTAAAAGCTTCAACTAGTTGACTCGTTTGAGCCTCCAAGTTGCGAATAGTTTCATCTTGCCTTTGTACCCGCAGTTGTAGCACCTCCTGTTGTTCCAAAATACACTTCATCATATCCTCGAGGCTTTTCAGGTCATCATCACGGAGTTCTTTGTTTCTATTAACTTCACAAAAAAAAGAAGAACCATCAAAGTAAGGGGTTGGGGGAAGATAAGAAATATAACCACAACCCTGAAAGTTACCATCTTGACAACCACACATANTTGATCACGCTCAACTATGTCTAATAAAAGACTAAGTGGGCGTTGCAAATATAATTCGGGGTATTATGTCCAGAGTCAATCACACAGGGAATTTACGTATCAAGCAAGTTGTTAGAATACTCAACTGTCACTTGATGTTATTTAAATTACTAAAACTAAAGATTAACTACGCTAATGTGTAAACAATTGTAATAAAGATCTAAGGTTATGGTTTCCCCCGTCGGTGAATTTACTTCTCGGATACTTCATATAGCTTGATTGGTTGTCTCCATCAATCATGAACAGTCTATCTACCATAAATCTCTCTCGAGTAATTATGATAATTTACTAGACGCACTCTCTCAAGTTACGCTAGCTAGATTGCATTACAGTTCACTTTAGATTGCACCCGAGGTATCGTTATCTCTAATCCAACCTCTAAACCCTCGGTTATGACTTTCGTCTATACTCCGGGAGTGATGTTGTTCAAACAACTACCTAAATATGCACTCTCTCTCAAGTAGATACATAATAAATAGGCACATCTAATTGATGGCCATTCAATTAACTACAACAAGAACGTAGTTGAACAATTAGAGATTAATCAACCAATCATAACTATATTAATAACAAAATAAGTACATCCCCCAACGGGTTCTACCAAAACCCTAGATTAAATAAGTTAGCTAAAAAAATTCATAAGAATCAAATCTAAAATAACTTGCACAATTAAACTACAAAGTAATGAAGAAAATCTATACAAATCGATGTTTTCCTTCTCTTCAATGGCTTCCTCTCATCGAATCTCTCTCTAAGTTGTGTTTTTGGGGTCTATTAATAAGTTTAGGACAAACCCTAAATGTGTAGGAGACTTCTATTTCAACCGGGAAACACTTAAACTCGTCAAAACTCGAAATTGACCAGAACCAGAAGACCAGGCGTTTTGGCTCTAAGGCCTGGATAAGGCCAGGCCAGGCCTGGCGTTTTGGCTCTAAGGCCTGGATAAAGCCAGGCCAGGCCTGGCGTTTTGGCTCTGAGGCCTGGATAAGGCCAGGCCAGGCCTGGCGTTTTGGCTCTAAGGCCTGGCTATAGCCCGGTGCACTCCTCTTCACCTCTTGAGCGTATTTTCGACGTTTTTGCATCCGTTTAGCTCGGCTTCCATCTCCAATTCATCTACACATGAAATTGACTCCATTATTCTCATAAAAAGTGTGTTTTTATCACTAACGCACATAAAATGTAAGGCATATAACATGTTAAACTATGAATTCTTGCCTCGCATCACCGACCCAGGGAACGCTTGGTCTAAACTCGGGTTTTGGACCAAATTATGTTTACCCATTCATCCACGATCCCAAATATACTATTAATTTTGAAATCCGACCTTAATTCGACGTAAAAATTCGTTTTTTATAAAACTCCCTAACTCTACCCAAACCCTCAATTTTTACCATGAAAATTATTAGTTTTTGCTTTAAAAGTGATGAAAAATAGTAAGGAATTGAAAGAACAGAGTTTAGAATTGATTACCTATGACTTGGGGATGATAATTGTTGAAGAAAATCGCTATTAGGGCTGTAAACCTCGAAAATATGGTGAAGAAGAAGGTCTGACCTTTTTTAGAAGAGTATTTATATTAGCTGGGTTGAAGTCCTATGCGATCGCACTCAAAGGGTAAAGGGACTGCAGCAGTGCGTTCGCGAGGGGAGGGGTGCGATCGCATAGAGTACTGGCCTCTCCTCCCCCAGGCCTGTTTTAATGTTGTGCGTTCGCATAGCAGGGAGTGCGTTCGCAGAGCTTAGCCCAGATGAAGAATCGCGATCGCATCCCTGGTGTTGTGTTCGCACAATGCCAATTTTTGGGACCTCAGACTTTACACTATGCGATCGTGGACCTTCCTATGCGATCGCATAGAACAACATACTTGCACACCAGAAAATGAAAAACCAGCAATTCTCTTTAAGTGTAAAACACCCTGTGACCTACCCGAAACTCACCCGAGCCCTCGGGGCTCTAAACAAAATATGCACGCAAGTCTAATAACATCATACAGACTTGCTCGTGCGATCAAATCATGAAAATAACATGTAAAACTATGAATTAAACCTCAAAACTCATCATTTTCAACAAGAACTCTTAAAGTTCATAACTCTTCGACTGGATGTCCGAATCACGTCAAACGAACTCCGTTTTTCACCAAATTTCACAGTTAACCTTTTAATATCATAACAAATCTGTACCGAGCTCCGGAACCAAAACACGAGCCTGATACCAATGATTTCAAACATTATTTCTTTTCTTTATTTCATAAATATTTCAGCAAAATAATTTCTTTCAAAAATTGATTTCTAAGGCTTGGTACCTCGGAATTCATTACAGGGTATACGCCCGAGTCCCATATTTTACTGCAGACCACCCGGAATCGTCGAAACACATATCCGAGTCCGTTTTTACTCAAAATGTTAACCAAAGTCAACTATAATCAAATTTAAATTCTAGAAATCACTATTTCTCATATTTTCACATAAAAGCTTTCCGGTTTCACGCCTTAACTGTGAACGCAAATCGAGATATTTTAAATTAGTCTATTTATGGCTATTAAGCATGGAACGGAGTTTAAATTTATAAGATGACCCCTTGGATCATCACACAATCCAATTACAAAAAACGAAAGTACATTCATGAAATATAACCAAAACCGAGTAGAGAAAACTTACCCCAATTCATATGGTGGCATTTTCTTCAAAAATCGCCTCAATCCGATCTTGGAAATTTTAAAATGAAGCCAAAATGTGCCCAGCACTTTCGCATCTGCGACACATTAGCCGCTTTTGCGACTATAATTACGCTTCTGCGGGGAAGCACTAGAAGCATGCCTTCGCACATGCGGTAAAATACCCGCATCTGCTCACTCGCAGGTGCGCGCTCAAACATTTCTTCTACTGCCAGCCGCTTCTGTGAACAACTCACCACATCTGCGCCTTCGTAGATGCGAAGCAGTCTCCGCTTCTGCGGACCCTTGCTCCCAGCAGTATTTCCGGTCCTGCGACTCCTTTTTCTCTTCTGCGACTATCACACCTGCGCAAACCAACTGCATGGTCACACCAGAACCAGCAACAACCAACAATGACAACATGAAGAAAATGATCAAATATCAATCTGAAACACGTCCGAGCCAATCGGGACCTCGACCAAGTATACCAAAAAGTTACATAACATAACACGAACCTACTCGAGGTCTCAAAACACACATAAAAATATTTAAACGACGAATCACACCTCAAATCAAAATCTATGAACTTTGAACTTTCAATTTCCAAAATTCGCGCCAAAGCATATCAAATCATCCCGGAATGAACTCAAATTTTGCACACAAGTCCCAAATGACATGGCGAAGCTATTCCAATTCTCAAAACCATAATCCTAATTCGATATCCTCAAAGTAAACTCCCGGTCAAACTTATGAACTTTCCAAACCTTCAAATTTCTAATTTTTGCCAACTTGTGCCGAAACCTTCTAGAAACATCCAAATGCAAATCCGAGCATGCGTCCAAGTCCAAAATCACCATCCGTTCCTAACGGAACCATCAAAACTCATTCCAGGGTCAAATTCACAGAAAATCAAACTTGTTCAACTCTCTCAGTTTAAAGCTTTTATAATAAAATACATTCTTCCCATTCGATTTCGAATAACCTGAAAATTAAAATCTATGATTCACATAAGTCATAGTATATCATACAGAGCTACTCATGCCCGTAAACTATCGAGTGAAGTGCAAATGCCCAAAATAACCGATCAAATCGTTACACATTGGCATAAGATAAATGTATAATACACGGTCATGTATTTTTCTTAGAATATGGAATATAATCATTCCTCTGAGGAAGTGACTTAGATTGTTTGAGCACGGAAGTTTAAGAATATGAAGAAGACTTTTAGACCATGTAATCTTAACTAAAGGAGCGTATAACATGTATAACATACCAATATTATCTTTGAGTCTAGTCTTCTAATATATGGCATGTAATTCTTATAAAAAGTTAAAGGCCAAATACATAGGCATCCCTTTAAAGTTGTCATCACTTTTCACTTTGACACTCCATCTTAAGTCCGTTCTATTTTAACACTCTAACCACACCTCGAATGTGTCATTTAAATACAAAATTCGTAAGCAGCTAAACATAAGTAATGCGTGTGATTCACTCACCACGGTAACGAATAAAAAAGAGACACATGGATTTAACTTGAATTAATTAATTAAAAAATCCATTTTCAGCCATTGTCATCTTCCCCAACAACCTTCATCTCCATAACCAGAAATCCTAGACCTCTCCTCACAGCCAGCCACCGCAGACCGCCACCCCTACCCAAAGCCATCAGCCATCGCCACCCCTACCCCTGAACCCTAGGACTTCAACCTCTCCAAGACCCCATCTTCTTCTTCATGCCACAAACGACCACCCACCAACGGAGACTCCAGCTTTCTTCCGTTCACACCCACCAGTCGTCGGCGACTCCAGCTTTCTTTCGTTCACACCCACCAGTCGCCGGCACCCCCTGAACCTGAAGACACCTCTAGCAGCGACAAAATCGGTGATTAAGTTCCAGCAGGGACAAGATCGGTGAAGACACCTCCACCTACAAGAGTCGCAAACACCTATATGAAACAAAACAAAAAAGAAGAGAAAAAACGGGCAAAAAAAAAGAGCAAGAACAGTGAAAACTATTAAGTTCTTTCATTTCCTTAAGTTGTTTCAAAAGTCAGAAAAAATCGAAAAAAAGGGCTTCGTTCTTCTTCTGAATTGTCGTGGGGAGTTCGATTGAGAAGTTGCCGTTCGAGGACGACCTCTTTGGACCTGGCAGGAATTCTGACTTTTCCGGCGACCTCATTTGTGTTCTGCTTGCCAAAGAATAGTAGGAAAAAAAAAAAAATGAAAAATGAAAATACTGATCTCTCACTCTCGTCATAGTAGTGTATTACACGCACTATGCCACATCACCAAATTGTGTCTAAATGACACAGTAGTACCCTTGTTCTGGGGTTCAAGTGGATTACAGTAAAAAAAATGTCAAAGTAAAAAGTAAGGACAAGTTTAAGGGACTGCCGACGTATTTGGCCAAAGTTAAATGTTACAATTAGTTAAAAGTTTACTAGATATAAAAAGAGAAAATCTCATTAAAATAGATTAAAAGGGAAAGTAGAGTTTGCTTTGGAGAAATATGATACTTTTTGGAATAACAAAAAAAACAAAAAAGAAAAAGAAAACAATGCAAATACTTGGTCATACACATTTCGTTGGTAACAATTGATTTTTTGGCTCTTTACAAACTTGTTTTTAATTTTATGACCCTATCTCTTCTTTACATATGAGAGATTTTATTTTACACGTAAGAAATCTACCTTTTATACCTAAAATATCTAAAAAAGTTATTTTCTTAAATTAAAAATTATAAAAGAGCATGATATACAAATAGCACTTATATTTTAAGGCTTTCCTGCATGCACATATAGACTCCATGTATCATTAAGAAGTAGCATGCCAAAATAATTTCTTGTTTGAAGTGTCAGTTTGCCGGGGTGTTGGGCAGGCTGGGATATTATTGGACTGAAATGTGGACAGAAGATGAGGCAGACAAATGTGAAAGCGAAAGACTCTACAATAGAAAACTACTATGAGACACTAAATTGATTCTGCACATCATAGGCTTTAGCTGATTAATGATTTATATTTTATCTTTTGTTTCCTTCTAGTTTGTTTCGAGAAAACTATCGATCAATTTCGATAATTTCAACTTCCTCGACGCTCCTTATATACTCCTTTGTTTCAATTTGTATGTCTTATTCGTATAATTTTGGTTATTTGTGAAAGCTTATTATATTTATATATGCATTATAGTTTTAGTTTTAATATTCTTATTTTATCTTTACAGACATTTTCTTATAAGAATAATATGACATTTTTAAAATAACAAGATTCTACTTCCTGTTTTAATTATACTTCATGTTCAATCAAATTAATATATATATATATATATATATATATATGATAAAAATCGGGGCTATTCGATTTCACTATTAGGCCAAGATAGAAATGTCACGTCGAAAAAGTAGGACATCGATCCGAAATCGAAGCTTCTTTTCAGATCAAGATCGACATCAATCGAGGCCAGAAAGAGACAGACCCCGAGTAACATCGGCATAGATTTATGACGGAAAGGGCGAAATATCTGCGATTGGTCGAAGATCGTGACGTGAATCTCGGAGCGTATCAATCTATAGCAGTTAATCAGCTGTTAATATGATTTCCAACTATAATTAGAAGTGTACCTTAATTAGGACTCCTCTATTGTATAAAGAGGGATTCCATTCATTTATAATCATCATTGCTCACTGAGAAAAATATATACACTCGTTACTTTCTTGCTACCTATTTCACTTACTGTTCATCAGAGTTGATTTATTTGCTTACAGTTCTTACTATACCACATCGAAACTATCTCAAATCGAGGTCGAGTACTTGCTTACATACTGGTTTGATTCGTTTTATTGTTTAGTTCATCTAATTATTTTCCTTTTATCTAATTTTTTTCCTTTTATCAATTGGTATTGGACGAAATTACATATCCTTAAAACTACAATACAAGTGTAATTGTTATCCGAATTTTAAGGTAAACAGTTTAGAGCCCACCTTGGGGCTAAGAATAATAGTGATTATTCAATATTGATTCTGATAAAACACACTATTTCACACATGTTCTTGTCAAGTATCTTTACTTTCAGGTGTCAAAATCGCAAATACACCCACACATGGTGACAATGGCCTCGGATTTCACTAGGAAAACGATAATGTAATTGCTCCAGGGGTCGTGATGCCACAAGCAGATCTCGGGGGAGCACCGGTTGTCAACCCAGTCGACGTGAGTTCGCACATTTCCTTGAATGCGAATCTAGGCACAGATCCCGAAGGGACTGTACGCAGAGAAGGCCGATCTGGTGGCCAAGGGGCACAAGGCGGAGGAGACGGAGGAGTCAGCCTCCAGGTAATATTCGAAATGCTACAGGCTCAGCAAGTCACGATTGCGCAGTTGCAAAATCAACATAGAGCCCCAAGTGGGGTTGAACCGGAAGTCACCCGCCATACCGAGACCGTACCGAAGAGGTCGAATAATAACGAGTCGGGGACCGATCCTGCAATAATGAAAATGATCGAGGAACTCACCAAAAGAATTGAGTCAGGAGAGAAGAAAATTGAAGCTGATGATAAGAAAGTGCAAACATACATCTCTCGAGTTGATCAGATACTAGGAGCACCGTCAATCTTGAAAGGGATGGACTCGAAGAAATTTGTACAGAAGACGTTTCCTCCAAATGCGGCTCTGAAACCCATTCTAAAGAAGTTTCGTATGTCGTACATACCTAAGTACAATGGGACCACTGATCCCAACGAGCATGTCACCTCCTATACATGCGCCATGAAAGATAACGATTTGGAAGACGATGAGATCGAATATGTTTTATTGAGGAAGTTCGGAGAGACATTATCAAAGAGAGAAATGATTTGGTACCACAACCTACCGCCAAATTCCATTAACTCATTTTCCATGTTAGCAGACTCTTTCGTAAAAGTGCATGCCGAGGCCATAAAGGTTGCGACAAAGAAATCAGACCTTTTCAAAGTAAGACAGAGGGATAATGAAATCCTGAGGGAGTTCGTATCCCAATTTCAAATGGAACGCATGGAGTTAGGGTCGAGGATGACCAATTAGGAGCTCCTTCCGGTTCAGCGCATCCAAACAGGCCATCAGCTAAAAATTAGAGGGACGTCGACAGGGAACCACGATCGAACAAAGACCGATATCAACCGCACATCGTAGATCGTAGGAACAGTGGCCCAGGATACAATTCCGGCCAGAACAATCAAAGAAGTGATCGAGAACAGAATTTTCAAGGACTTGTGAGCAAAAGTGGTTTTGATAAGTATGCTGATAAGTAGGAATTCTAGCCTATTATTTGCTCTCTTTTACTTGTGTTTTGGGAAAAAAATGCGTGAAGGTATTCCCAAAAACTAACTTAATATGCTTTCTTGCAGGGATTGTTCAAAATGAGCCAAAGGAGCCATACTTAACTCATAAAGGAGTCAAAACTTGAACAAAAACCAAGACTTTGCCAGAAGATGAGAAACGCGGACCGCGCCAAGATTGCGCGGACGCGAAAGTATCAACGCGGTCACAAATACTATTTCAAGGCCGCGAAATGAAGAATCAGAGAGATGGATTTTTGGGCTAAAACACGAACGTGGACCGCGTCAGAAAAGTGCAGCCACAAAAGTACCTGCGTGGCCGCGATTGGAATTCTACGGACTGCGGTTGCTGAGATTCAAATAGTTCACATTTCAAGCTAAAACAAGAAGTGCGGTCCGCGTTAGAATTACACGACAGCGAAAGTCTCCTACGCGACCGCGATGAAAATTACGCGGTCTATGTGGCCACGGAACCTCCGCAGTGGCATTTTTGTCTGGAAATTTCAGCTTAGTATAAATACAACTTTATGTTATTTTTAGGTTAAGTTTTACATCAGAGGAACATGTGAAACGGCTAGAACTTCTCTGTTGTGTAATTTTGTATTAGATTCACTTTATAACAGTAGATTTTCATATCTTAATCATATGTTATGGATTTTACCTTCTTTTCTTCTTTGTTTTCTTTATTTCCATGAGTAGCTAGACCCCACAGCTAGGTTTGTGACCCAACCCTATTGTGGAAATTTAATGGGTATTGAATTTTAGAGCTTGAATGTTATGGGTTAGTGATATTTAGCCTAGTTCTTGCTAGAATTGTAGAATTAGCGGTTGCAAACACTGATTCATTCCTTTATGACTTAGTCTCTACTTGAGAAGAGGGACTAAGTCTAGGAAAACTAGGCTAACAAGGAATTGGAGAGAACTCAAGAAATTGATAGCCCTAATTAAAGGGTTAAACCTAGAGATAGTAATACCCGACTTGAGCTAACATCATTTGAATTGCATGAATACCCATTTGGACTTGAGAAAGACGAATTGGGAAAAATGACTCAAACTACAGAGAGGTATAGAGTGATTACTTGAGTGTGATATCTATATTACGACCCCAATCAAATCAAGCTTGCCCTAGCATACAATAGAATAGCGTTAGAAGTAGAATCAAAACCAAAATGTTTGGAAGTGTAATTAGGAACAAAACCCGCATTTAGATTTAGATATAAACCCGAGTCCAAATCAATTAACTCCCTGCAAAAATCGATCCCGACCTTGTTGGGTAAAACTACATCGACCATCCTCGCTACTCAATAGTAGTGCAAGGTTAGATTAGATCAAGTTTTTGGTGTCGTTTCCGGGGTGTTAGACGGTCTTAGCTATATATCTAACTGTTTGTGTTTTTTGTTTTTCTTTCCTTCCATTTTTCTAATTTTATGTGTCAATTGCTTTTAGGTAGCAAATGCATCATAACGGGGCCCTCGGACATATTCCACAGGGGGAGGAGGTAGATGAAAATGAGGTGGATGAGGTTCATCTTGAACCTCAAGCACAAAGGAGAGGCCGCCAGCCTAATGACAACATTCCAAACCCTCCCCACCTCCTCCAAGGGAAGCACACTGGGTGCTACCCAATGAAGGCTACGCAAGTGCAATTGTCCCACCCCGGATTCAGGCGGGAAATTTTTAAATAACCAATGTCGTGCTTACTCTATTGGAACAAAGGGGTTTCTTCACCGAAGCTCCACATCAGAACGCATATAAGCATTTCAAAGGTTTTGTAGACACATGTTGGGGGAGCAAGCAGACAAATGTATCTGAGGACTCTTTGAGATTGAGGCTTTTCCCATTTTCACTTAGAGGGAAGGCTTTGGATTGGCTTGAGAGGCTACCCAACCATTCCATCACCACGTGGGATGAGTTGATTGAGAAGTTCATAGAAACGTTTTCACTCCGGTACATATGGAAACATTGAGGGACGAGATCTTAGCCTTTAAACAAGAGACAAATGAACCGTTACATGAAATCTGGGAACGGTACCGGACAATGGTGAAAGAATGCCCCAACAACAATATGACTGAAGCAATGATCCAACAAACATTTTATAGGGGTATCAACACAACTAACCAATGTGTGGTGAATCGGTTCGCAAGGGATAATTTCATGAAAGTGTCGTATCCTAATTCTTGTGACATATTGGATGAGATGGAAGACACCTCCTCAGCTTGGCAAAGTCAGGCCAACGTTCCTCAGGGTGACCCTAATGTTATCCACCTTCACAAGGAACTTCATGACCATGGACAAGCCATAGCAGAGTTGAAAACTACCATGAATCAGTTAGCAAAAGCTCAGCTTCAGCAGGTTCAGGGGACAAAGTAAGTAAATGCCATGGAAGGAGTGAATGAAATGTTCAACAAGAAAAGACAACGAGGTCAACAAGTGCAAAAAAATCAAGAGCAATTTGAGAAAAGTGGTAGTGGTTACAATCAACACGATTCTTATGATGATCAAAGTGAAGAGGTTTTGTATGCCAATAATTACCAAGGTCAACGAAGCAATGCTCCGAATCAACAACAGTGGAGATCATAGGGAAAAGATCAAATTGGGGAAACCAAATCCAAGGGAATTGGAATAGTGGAAACAACAACAATCCGAATAATTGGGGGAACAAAAATCAAAATTGGGGCAATAAACAAGGCAATTTGGGAGGAAACAATAATAGCAACTGGACTGGAAACAATAATAACAATTGAGGAGGCAATGAAAACCATGGGGGTTGGAACAACAATAACCAAGGAAACTGGAGGTTGGGCTTTCAAAAGGCCCCCAATGTATCAACAACCCACACCCCGCATCCATATCCGTCACAAGGGCCAAGTTCTTCAATAAATGAGATGGGACAGATAGAAAGTATGTTCAAAAAAATGATGGAAATAAATGCCCACTCCTATGCACAAATAGCCTCCCCACAACACTTCTATCCGCAACTTAGAAGTCCAAACGAGTCAAATTTCTCAAGCATTTAATAATCGCTCAAAGGGGGCATTACCAAGTGATACGGTAGTAAATCCGAAGGGTGGGGATAATATGGGCCATGCTATGGCGGTAACTACAAGAAGTGGCAGAGGTGGAGATGCAAGTACCTCCAATCCATGAAAGATTGTGAATGATTATGTGGTTGCGCAAGAAGATGATGAGATTCAAGCCAATAATGAGAATGTGAATGATGAAATGAGGATAGACATTGATGACAACGTGGAGGAGACACAAAATGATGTGAACTCGTCTAAGGAACACGTGATAGACATACCGGAAATAATAGTGCCCAAAGCCAAGGCCCCTTTGCCAAGACCTCCTCCACCGTATCCTTAAAGGCTTGTAGATCAAAACAATGAGAACCAATTCAAAAAATTCATTGATATGATGAAAAGTTTTTCCATCAATGTGCCTTTGGTTGAAGCTCTATAACAAATGTCGGGATATTCCAAGTTCATGAAGGACTTGATAACAAAGAAAAGGTCAATGAACTGTGAGACGATTAAAATGACACATCAAGTGAGTGCCATTGTGCATTTCATGGCTCCAAAGCTAGATAATCGTGGTTCCTTTACAATTCCATGCACTATTGGTAGTGCCGATTTCACCAAATCCTTGTGTGACTTGGGAGCGAGCATTAATTTGATGACATATTCTGTGTTCAAGACATTGGGTATTGGGCAAACAATACCTACTTCCATAAGGTTACAAATGGAGGACTGGAAAATGAAGAGGGCGTTGGGGATAATTGATGATGTGCTAGTTTGGGTCACCAAGTTTATTCTTCCTGTAGATTTTGTGATACTTGACTGTGAGGTTGACTATGAGGTGCCTCTCATATTGAGGAGACCTTTCCAAGATATAGGGAAGGCCTTAGTTGATGTGGAAGCTGGGGAGCTTACTTTCCGGGTGGGCGATGAAAAAGTTTTGTTCCACATGTGCAAGTCAATGAGGAGGCCTAATAGCAATGAAGTATGCTCGTTTGTGGATCTTGTGACTGGGGTGATTGTTGATGACACAAGTGCAATGATCAATGTTGAAGACCCTTTGAAAGTTGTGCTATTAAATCATGATGTGGATGAGAAGGAAGGCTTGGTAGAATGTGCAAATGCTTTGCAAGGAATTGGATCCTATGCATATGGACCCCGCAAACTTTCCTTGGACCTTGAGAACAGGAAGACTCCATCAACAAATCCCTCAATTGAGGAGGCACCAACATTGGATTTGAAGCCCTTGCCTTCACACCTTAGGTATGAGTTCTTAGGCCCTTGTTCCACATTACCTATTATTCTTTCTTTGTGCTTAACTAACATGCAGGTAGACTCCATCCTTGCGGTGCTTCAAAGGAGGAAGAAGGCAATAGGTTGAAATTTGGTCGATATTCGGGGTATAAGCCATGCCTTTTGCATGCACAAAATCATATTAGAGAATGATGCCAAACCCTATGTGGAACATCAAAGGAGGTTGAATGAGTCCATGAAAGAGGTAGTCAAGAAAGAGATCATCAAGTGGCTAGATACAAGGGTTGTGTACCCAATATCGGATAGCTCATGGACTTCGCCAGTACAATGTGTCCTAAAGAAGGGGGGCCTGACTATGATCACAAATGAGAAAAATGAATTGATCCCCACAAGAACTGTCACCGGTTGGAGGGTATGCATTATAGGAAGCTGAACAAAGTGACCCGGAAAGACCATTTTCCATTGCCATTTCTTGACCAAATATTGGATAGACTTGCCGGACGTGCTTATTATTGATTTTTGGATGGGTATTTCGGATATAACCAGATTCTTATTACACCTAAATACCAAGAGAAAACCACCTTCATTTGTCTATATGGCACATTGGCGTATGCATTATAGGAAGCTGAACAAAGTAACCCGGAAAGACCATTTTCCATTGCCATTTCTTGACCAAATGTTGGATAGACTTTTCGGACGTGCTTATTATTGCTTTTTGGATGGGTATTCCGGATATAACCAGATTCTCATTACACCTGAAGACCAATAGAAAACCACCTTCATTTGTCCGTATGGCACATTGGCGTTCTCAAGGATGTCGTTTAGTTTGTGTAATGCACATGGATAATGCCGTTTAGTTTGTGTAATGCATAAACTTTGCTACTTTTCAGCGGTGTATGATGGCAATATTTACGGATATGGTGGAGGACTTCCTCGAGGTGTTCATGGATGATTTCGGTGTTGCGGGGGATTCATTTGAAGAATGCTTGAATAATCTTGACAACGTGTTAGCCCGAGGTAAATAGTCCAGCTTAGCGCTTAATTGGGAGAAGTGCCACTTTATGGTCGAGGAGGGAATTGTCCTCGACCATAAGATCTCCAAGAATGGTATTGAAGTGGACAAAGAAAAAATTGAAGTGATATCAAAACTCCCTCCTCCAACTTCCTTCAAGGGAGTAAGGAGCTTTCTTGGTCACACAGGGTTTTACCATAGGTTCATCAACAATTTCTCAAAAGTGATGAAACCCTTGTGCAAGTTGTTAGAAAAAGATGCAAAGTTTATGTTTGATGATGATTGCATGAAAGCTTTTGAGATACTCAAGTATAAGTTGACGACCACTCCCATCATTAGCGCACCCAATTGGAGCTTACCATTTGAGCTCATGTGCGATGCTAGCGATGTTGCGGTAGGAGCGGTTTCCGGACAAAGAATCAACAAGATATTTCATCTGATTTATTATCCAAGCGAGACAATGAACGACGCTCAAGTCAACTATACGATGACCAAGAACGAGTTATTAGACATTGTCTTCACCATGGAAAAGTCCCGGCCGTACCTCCTGGGTACCAAATAATTGTGCACACCGATCATGCGGCACTTCGTTACTAGATGACCAAAAAGGACTCTAAGGATAGTTTGATGATATAGGTTCTTCTTCTACAAGAGTTTGACCTTGAAATCATGGACCAAAAGGGGAGTGAGAATCGAGTGGCGTACCACTTGTCCCGCTTGGAAGAGGAGGGGAGGGCCCATGATGGCCTCGAGATCGATGATTCGTTTTTGGATGAACAACTTATCTTTGTGACTTTGAATGGGATGCCTTGGTTCGACGATGTAGATAACTTTCTTGTGACCACCATTGTCCCGAATGAGCTCTTTTCTAACCAAAGGAAGAAGCTCAAACGGGACTGCTTGGATTATTATTGGGACGAGCCATACTTTTCAAAATTTGCAATAGTGGTGTTATCCGGAGATGTGTTCCGGAAGAAGAGAAATTGATTATTCTTGAAGCTTTCCATTCCTCGCCTTGTGGTGGTCACCATGGTGGGGTGAGAACTGCAACAAAGGTCCTAACCTATGGATTCTATTGGCCTACCTTGTACAAAGATGCTAGCGATCTAGTTACGCATTGTGATGAGTGCCAAAGAGCCGGTGGGATTTCCAAGAATATTGAAATGTCTCTCACCACCATTATTGAGATTGATATTATCGATGTGTGGGTCATCGAATTTATGGGGCCATTTGTGAGTTCATGTGGGAACACTTATATCCTTATTGGTGTTGATTACGTTTCTAAATGGGTTGAAGTTGTGTCTTTGCCCAACAATGAGGCACGAAGTGTGGTGGCTTTCTTAAAGAAAAATATCTTCACAAGGTTCGGCACCCCAAGGGCTATCATAAGTTATGGGGGTTCTCATTTTTGCAACAAAGCCTTTGACACTTTACTCTCCAAGTATGGTGTCACTCATAAGGTATCAACCCTTTATCACCTCCAGGAAAGTGGACAGGTTGAGGTTTCTAACAAGGAGATCAAGAGCATTTTATCCAAGTCTGTCAGTGCAAACCGGACTGATTGGTCAAGGAAACTTGATGATGCTTTATAGGCCTATAGAACAGCGTACAAGACTCCAATAGGTATGTCTCCGTACCGATTGGTATTTGGGAAAGCATGTCATCTTTCGGTTGAATTAGAACACAAGGCCATGTGGGCGCTGAAGAGATTGAACCTTGAATGAGACGTAGCTGCAAATCTTCCGGTAAAGCAACTAAATGAACTTGATGAGTTCCGGTTCCATGCTTATTCCAGTTCATCCTTGTATAAGCACAAGATTAAGTACTTACATGACAAATATATCAGGAACAAAGAATTCAAGGAGGGTGACTTGGTTCTTCTATTCAACTCTCGGTTACGAATGTTTCCGGGAAAACTCAAGTCAAAGTGGATTGGCCCTTTTGAAGTGGTTCATGTAACTCCTTTTGGTGCTTTCGATTTGAAAAACAAGAATAGTTAGATTATTAGAGTCAATCGGCACCAAGTGAAGCACTACCTAGGGAATATTGATGATAGCCACATGGTGGCTTTGATCCATTTCAAGTGATGATGGTAACATGCGTCGTGCCACGACGTTAAATCAGACGCTTATTAGGAGGCAACCCATGTGTTTTTCTTTCTTTTGATTTTCTTCTTGGAATAGGCATTGTTTTGTACTAACTGGTTGTGAAGTGTATGTAGGATTTGGTTTTGCAGTGCAGGAAATTGACAAGGAAGGAATTTGGCTAAGTGACAAAGTTCACGAACCACGCCCAAAATTTCACGGACCGTGCGAGCACTTTACGGCCGCACTTTTATGTACGCGGTCACGTAGCTAAAATAAGCAAAATGCCAACTCTCTGAAGTTGGCCAGTCAAAATCCCTTCAGAGTTCATGGACGCTTTCAAATTTACGCCGACCGTGGAAATTCTGCGGCTGCGGCCAATATTTCACTGATCGCGCCTAGGTGTTTGAAGCAGATCTGCAAAAGGTAAAAGAGTGCGGACCGCGATAAAATTTCACGGCTGCACTCAGGTAACGCGGTGGGTCCACTGGTTCTAAGTATAAATAGGGGTTCGTGAATCATTTTACACTTTACGAACCAAAACTTTTCACCACACCTAAAAGCACTGTTCATTTCTCCTTGCTTTCAAACTCATCTCATTCACATCAAGAGTAGATTTCCTACAAAATTTTACAACTAGTATGTGTATTTCAATAATTTGATTTTATCTATGTTTTTCTCTTTTCTCTTTGTTTTAATTTTCCAATTTTAATTAGGGTTAGTTTCAGGACAAAATGTCAATTTGATGCTTAAGTTTTGATTAACAACATGTGGGTAGTATTTGTATGCCTAATGGGTGCTGGGGTTAGTAACTTTGCATGGTTAATTGCTATAATTTTTGCATAATTAGTGAAAACCCTTGTTGTCAGTGTTCTTCAGTGCCAATTTTATTTGAAATTCGTGGCCACGGTCATTTTTCCGCTGTCCGTGATAGGGTATGCAACCGCGTCCAAGATTACGCGGTCAGTGATACCCTAACTTCAAAGCACCAGCGGTTGACTAGAGTTCAAGGACGCGGTCACTTTTGTGCGGCCTGCGGTTGGTCCTTTGCGGTTGTGTCCAAGTTTTCTCAGTCCGCGCTTTTGAACTTCAGAGAATCTATCATCCGCCTTTGGGGTCGTGTTCACTTTTATGCGGTCCGCGATGGGTCGTTCATGGCCACGCTTAATTTTTCGTGGTCTGTGTTTGAGCAAGATCAAATATTCAGTAGTTTGAGCCTGACCTCTTCGCGGCCGCGTTCACTTTTACACGGTCCGCGGTTGGCATTTCTCGGCCACGTTCACTTTTACGCGGTCCACGGTGCCCTGTCCTGAGAAGCATAGTTTTCATTTCATCTGTCATGCTATAAAACTTGATTGAACCCCAATTCTAACTATATTTCACTACTTTTGTGTTACAGAAATTGGTGTGTTCTTGTGGTGGAGGAGACAAATCCAAAGGGAGGGCAGAATCCTCCCGTGGTTGAGGCAAAGGAAAGCAAGCATTGTCCTTAGCATCCCAAAGGATAATAGCCAAAAAGGCTACCGTAGTGAGACCTCCTGTTGACTCCTCGGATACAAGTGAATACGTCCCAACGAGGGAGACTTCTGAGGGGGAATCTGCACAACAACAAGAAGAGGCTCAATCATAACTCTTCCGCCTAGTCAATGAACCTACCTCTTCTTATGGGTCGTCTGATGGCTCAAAGGGAGGTAGTGAGGCATCAGATCCATCTTCCTCGCTTGCTACAACACTTGCCTCAACAGCCCCGATTAATGTTGATGATGACGACGAGGTCCCGGATGACGGAGAGAGGGTGATACCAATGTGGGTGGTCTTGCTAGATCAAGGAAGCTCGAGGTTTGGGCGGATAGATTCGTGAGTGAGAAAGCATATTTGAAATTCCGGGAATGATGGCCCCAAAGGTCGCTCACCCTTGAGCGACAGTTCATAGAACGAGACCTCCTTCCCCACAATCCAAATTTCAAGAAAATGTTTAAGGAGAGAATAGGATGGAAGTACTTCACTAGTAAAGTGATGGACGCAAATTAGTACCTTATCAAAGAATTCTACGCAAATGTTGCCCACATAAAAAAAGGCACCACTGTGACAAAGGTCCGGAACTTGAAGATCCAGTTTGATGGCCACACTTTTAACTAATATACCGTTTTTGAGGATGTGGAAGCCATGCAATACTTGGAGAACCCGGCATTGGAGGAAGATCGTCCATGGCTAGCGGAGATATTAGCCATTCCAGGGACCACACCGGCATGGCTCACAGCTGGAGTCCCAATAGCCAGAAACACCCTTAGCTTTGAAGCCAAATGGTGGTCCACCTATGTGTGCAGCCGTCTTGACCCTTTCCAGCATGACAATGTCCTTCCACTCACTCGGGCGATTCTTGTAGCATCCATCATGGCGGGGTATCCATTCATTGTGGGGAACCTCATGTCCTACCACATCTCCCAAGCAGTCGGAAAAGAAGAAAGATCATATCCCTACCCCAACTTCATCACTATGTTTCTCGAGGACCAAGGGGTAGAGAAGAGGCACTATGACACAAAGGTGAGGCCTAAAAAGCCTTTCTCCTGGTATAGCCTCCAAGGACCGGACAACCCTAAAGTAAAGGGTAAATCCACTACCTCCACTGGACAGTATGAAGAGCCAAGGGTAGTGGCCATCGGGTCAGAGCCTTCCACAGTAGAGGATTCTTCAGCTACAATGCCTCCTCCCTCATCCGGGCCATCTGTCACTGTGACATTATTTGTGCCCTCATCTTCCACCTATCCTCAGACTGCACTGCAGGTTTCTTAAATACTATCCAACATCAACAACTGGATGCAGGAAGCTACATCAAAGTTGACTGTCCTATCCAGTGCAGTAACAAAATAGGCCTCAGCCCCATCACAACTTCAGGTACCTCCATCAGTGGAGGATTCATTTAAGGAGCTTCTGGGCAACTGGAAGAAGCTCCTGGACAACCAGACAAAGATCATGAAGACTTTGGATGCACATGGTAAGATTATTAAGGATTTGGGTAAGCAGGTGAAAAAGCTGAGGAAGACTCAGGCCTCAAAGGAATCAGTGGAGAAGGTGAAGAAGGAGGTAGAGAAGATTTCCTCTGCTGGAGATATCCCACTAGACTTGCTTATGGAGGAGACACCCCCAACAACCCAGGTAGTAGAGCATGAGGCATCATATGCAACAACTGGCCAGTCTGAGGAGCCGGTTGCCACTACACATACTGCTGAGGAGCTGATCTAGATGCTCAGCAACCCTGTGGTCCCCCAGTCAGAGGATGTGGAGATCCAGTTAGAGGACCCGGAGGGAGCTGATGATCCTATGCAGTCTGAGGACCCCACTCATGTGCCTGACCCAATGCAGACAGAGACCACATAAGGAGTTTTCTTTACTCTCTAACCTTTCCCTGATCTTATTTTGATATTAGCATTAAGGACAATGCTATTTTTTATTTGGGGGGTGGTCCATTTTGATTTGAAGATTATCTGATGACATTTGGTATGTAATAACTATGATACTATTTTTCTTTTTCTTTACTTATCATTATTTTCACTTTTGGTATGTATATAACGTTACCATTAGATGTATATATTCATTTCCATTTTGTATATATTCAATTTACTCTATTACTCTACATATTCATTTTACTTTTCGTAGTTTACTTCATAACTTCTTTCGTATTTTTCCTTAATAACTTATCTTCTTATTTCCTTTAGTAGCTTCTTTTTACATTTTGCGTGATTAATAAGTCTTTGGTTTTCTAAATGCCACGGTTCATTCCAAAGGTGGACAACATGTGAACCAGATGGTTCTTTCCAACGATGGATGGCGTGACAACCTTCTTAAGGGATTGAGTCCGTTTTTTTTTTTGCTTTGATAGGTAGTAGTAACGAATAAAATTGTCTCAAGCAAGATTCACTTGGTACTAACACATTTACCTTTGACCTCATGGTTAGAGACAAGTTGATTGACGAAGAATATCTCTAGTTGTGACCTTTAGACTCTTGAGTTGACTAAAACAATCATCGAGTGGTTTCTCTGAGCCATTTGTGATTTTCAATCTTAGCTAGGGTTGTTGTGGGCCCTCGACTCTATTCTATTTAACAGTCTAGTAGCTTGAGAGGTGAGGTATTGAATTTCAAGTCCAAGTCCCATGCAAATAAGTCTAGAACATGCCCTGAATGTTCTTCTAAACGAAATTCTAAGTGTAGCTCGACTTGAGAAGTGATTGTAGGCTCTCCTTGGTCCAATTTGAACTTTGAAAGCTTCTGTAGCCTACTAATATGATATCCCTATTCAACCCCTTTGAGCCTAATCCTTTTTCATTCAATATCCACATTACAAACCTTTATCCTTTTTTCAATGACTCTCTCTTGGCAAAAGAATAAGTTTGGGGGATAGAAAAGGAATTTGAAAGTGGAAAAACGGTTCAAAGAATAAAAAGAATTGATGAAAAGGAAAGACAAAGCAAAGGAAGAAAAAACAAAAAGAAATATTTCAAAAATAAAGAGAAGGTTGAAGGGATTCAATGAATGTAATGATGAAACGCATGGAATGATGAGAAAAAGGAGAAAAATGATTGTCATGAATAAGAAAGAGTGACAATATGTCTCTCTAGTTCCCCTAAGGAAGAAGAAAAATGACTCAAAGAGTCAAGAAAGTATTGGCAAAATGAGAAAATGGAGTGCTTAATGGAAGATGAAACCATCATAGCTAGATAAGTCCTACCTTGATCCAAAAGCCTTCATTACATCCCCGCTAAAGCCCTATATGATTTCAAGTTGAGAGAGCTTACATTAGTGGTGATTTAAATAAGGGGAAAATTTATGGTACTTAGAGCTGAACTTGTGGCATTCTTTTGAGAATGATGACCGCGCTTCTTCACAGTCCTTGTTTTGAGTGTTACATTCTAAAAATTGAGATTTGATCATGGAGATTAGAGGAGAATGAGTTTGGGATCCACAATGACCTACGTGAAAGAGCGAGCTTACTTGATGAATTGATTCAACTCTTAATGCTTAGTGTCACATTAGAACTAGGGAACTCAAAAGGTCATAACATGATGTTGTTGATAATTCATTTGTGTTGAGGGTAATTGTTAGTTCCAATTGATGCTTGATGGAGTCACCTTAGGTCGGCTGAATATCTTTTTATTTTTCTTGTGGAGGTGGGAATTACCTTATTTTCTTGAGGACAAGCAAAAACTTAAGATTGCGGGAGTTGATAAGTAGACATTTTAGCTTGTTATTTTCTCTCTTTTACTTGTGTTTTGGGCCAAAAATGCGTGAAGGTATTCCGGAAACTAAATTAATATGCTTGCTTGCAGGGATTGTTCAAAATGAGCCAAAGGAGCCATACTCAACTCATAAAGGAGTCAAAACTTGAAATAAAACAAAGACTGTGCCAACGGATGAGAAACGCGGACCGCACCAAGATTGTGCGGCCACGAAAGTATCAACGCGTCCGCAAACACTATTTCGAGGTCCGCGAAATGAAGAATCAGAGAGATGGATTTTTGGGCTATAACACGAATGCGGACCGCGTCAGAAAAGTGTGGCGTGAAAGTACTTGCGTGGCCGCGGTTGGAATTTCACGGACCACAATTGTTGAGATTCAGAGAGTTCATATTTCAAGATAAAACAAAAAGTGCGGTCCACGTTAGAATTATGCGACCGCGAAACCTCCGCAGGGGTATTTTTGTCCGAAAAGTTTAGCTTAGTATTAATACAACTTTATGTTATTTTTAGGTTAAGTTTTACATTAGAGGAACACGTGAAATGGCTGGAACTTCCCTTTTGGGCAATTTTGTATTAGATTCACTTTATAACAGTAGATTTTCATATCTTAATCATATATTATGGATTTTACCTTCTTTTTTTCTTTTTTCTGTTATTTCCATGAGTAGCTAGACCCCATAGCTAGGGTTGTGACCCAACCCTAGTGTGGGAATTTAATGGGTATTGAATTTTAGGGCTTGAAGGTTATGGATTAATGATATTTAGCCTAGTACTTGCTAGCGTTGTAGAATTAGTGGTTGTAAACACTGATTCATGCCTTTATGACTTCGTCTCTACTTGAGAAAGAAGGACTAAGTCTAGGAAAACTAGTCTAACTGGGAATTGGGGTGAACTCAAGAAATTGATAGCCCCAATTAAAGGGTTAAGCCTAGGGATAGTAATACACGACTTGAGCTAACATCACTAGAATTGCATGAATACCCATTTGGACTTGAGAAAGCCGAATTGGGAAAAATCACTCAAACTACCAAGAGGTATAGAGTTAGTACTTGAGTATGATAGCTATACTACTACCCCAATTAAATCAAGCTTGCCCTAGAATTCTTGTCACCCGTTAGATATCCACCTAGGTGGAAGTCACTACACTAATCCCTTTTAACATTCGAAAATCAACATCAAAAATATTATACTTTAGCTTTAATCATTGCATACAATGGAGTAGCATTAGAAGAAGAATCAAAACCAAAATGTTTGGAAGTGTAATTAGTAACAAAACCAGCATTTAGATTTAGATATAAACCTGAGTCCAAATCAATTAACTCCCTGTGGAAATCGATTCCGACCTATTTGGGTAAAACTACATCGACCATCCTCGCTACTCAATAGTAGTGCAGGGTTGGATCCGATCAAATTTTTGGCGCCATTGCTAGGGAATTAGACGGTCCTAGCTATATATCTAACTATTTGTGTATTTTGTTTTCTTTCCTTCTGATTTTATAATTTTGTGTGCCAATTCCTTTTAGGTACTAAATGGCTCATAACAAGGCCCTCAGACATATTTCACAAGGGGAGGAGGTAGATGAAAATGAGGGCAGTCCCTTCGACTCTCCACCAAATTATGAAATTCCCGACGTCGGACAGGGTAAAAACAGTGTACGGGGAGCAACATGCTGAAAAGGAAATGTTCGCATTCGATGAGATAGTACCGATATCAATGTTATAAATATTGAAAGGATCGAACATCGGAGGGAAACAGGAAGACAAATAACAATCACAGCCACCAGCCTCGACTGAATCGGGGAATCAGGAAATAGATGGAGAAGAAGATGAAGATTTTTTGACCCCTCAAACCTTCGTTGTTCCTGAAGAATTCGACGCTACCAAATCAACGGTCGAAGATCTGGAATAGGTTATATTGATCGAGTACCTACCCGATCGAAAGGTATACCTGGGGATGGGCTTAACCCACAAACTCAAGAAAAAAGCTTATTAAATTCCTTATCGATAACATAGATTATTTTCCTTGGTCCCACTTAGACATGACAGGGATCCTACCAGAGATAACAACACATCGATTGAGCCTGGACCCAAAGTTCAGGCCAGTGAAGCAAAAGAAAAGGCCCTAGTATGAGGTAAAGCATGCATTCATAAAGGACAAGGTAGCTAAACTTCTCAAAATAGGGTCCATTCGGGAGATGAAATATCCCGAATGGTTATCCAATGTCGTCGTAGTCCCTAAACAAGGGAACAAACTTTCGACGCATGTCCCGAAGATTCTTTTCCATTTCCTAACATCGACCGCATGATCGACGCCACGACTGGCCACGAGATACTTAGTTTTCTCGACGCCTATTCCGGGTACAATCAAATTCAAATGAACCCGGAAGACCAAGAAAAGACTTTGTTTATCACCAAGTATGGAACATATTGTTATAACGTAATGCACATTGGGCTAAAAACACAGGAGCTACCTACCAACGCCTAGTAAATAAAATGTTCGAAGAAAAAATAGGTAAGTCAATGGAAGTATATATTGATAACATTCTAGTTAAGTCCATGTGCGTAGAGGACCATTTTATACATTTGTAAGAAACATTCAAGATACTGAGAAGATGCAACATGAAGCTCAACCTCGAGAATTGTGCTTTCGGGGTTGGTTCGGGCAAGTTCCTTGGGTTCATGGTGTCGAATCGTGGAATCAAGATTAACCCCGATAAAATCAAGGCTATCAAATACATCACTGTATTGGACAGTGTTAAAGTCGTACAAAAGCTGACAGGGCGGATAGCTTCCTTAGGTCGATTTATCTCGAGATTGTTAGATCGAAGCCATAGGTTCTTCTCTCTACTAAAAAAGAAGAATGATTTTCCCTGGACCCCAGAATTCCAACTAGCGTTAGAATAATTGAAACGATACCTCTCGAGCCCACCATTGCTCCACACTCCAAAGGCAGATGAAAAACTTTACTTGTACTTGGCAGTCTCAGAAATTGCGGTAAGTGGTGTCCTAGTTCGAGAAGAGAAAGGTACGAAATTTCCTATTTATTACGTAAATCGAACTCTAGGAGAAGCAGAAATTAGATATCCACACTTAGAAAAATTAGCACTTACTCTAATAAGCGCCTCTAGGAAGCTAAAACCATATTTTAAATATCACCCCATATGTGTATTGACCACTTACCCACTTCGTAATGTTTTGCATAAGCCCGAACTGTTGAACCGATTTGCCAAATAGGCCGTCGAACTTAGTGGGTACGATATTTAATATCAGCCCCGAATGGCCGTCAAGTCTCAAATTTTGGCAGACTATGTGGCCGACTTCACACCTACCCTCGTACCCGAAGTTGAAAAGGAATTTTATTGAAATCAGGTACATCATCGAGGGTGTGTACCCTTTTTATAGACAGCGCTTCAAATGTGAAGGGGTCTGGGCTAGGCATCGTTTTGAAGCCGCGCACGGGCAACACTATTAGACAATCCATCAAAACTTCTAAGTTGACTAACAATGAGGCCGAGTACGAGGCCATGATTGTAGGTGTCGAACTAGCTAAAAGCTTAGGAGAGAAAGTCATTGAAGCCAAGTGCGACTCCTTTCTGGTAGTTAACCAAGTAAACAAAACCTTCGAGGTTCGAGAGGATAGAATGAAAAGGTATTTGGACAAGTTGCAGGTGACTTTGCACCATTTTAAAGAATGGGCTTTGCAGCATGTACCTCGAGAGCAAAATAGTGAAGTTGATGCTCTTGCAAATTTGGGATCATCGATCAAGGACGACGAAATCAGCTCGGGGACTATCGTTCAACTCTCAAGATCCGTAATCAAAGAAGGTCACGCTGAGATAAACTCCACGAGATTAACTTTGGATTGGAGGAATAAATATGTCGAGTATTTGAAAAACGGAAAGCTCACATCGGACCCTAAATAATCGAGGGCTCGACGAACAAAGTTGCTTGATTCATATTAGCTGAGGATGAAATATTGTACATGAGGTCATTCCACAGACCATTAGCAGTATACTTGGGACCAGGGGACACCGATTATGTCCTCCAAGAAGTTCACGAAGGTACTTGTGGGAACTACTCCGGTGCCGAATCACTAGTTCATAAAATCATCAGAGCAGGATACTATTGAGATAGTATGGAAAAGGACAATAAGGAGTTTGTTCGAAAATGTGATAAGTGTCAAGGTATGCACCAATGATCCACCAGCCCAAAGAACAACTTCATTCGATCCTATCCCCATGGCCATTTATGAAATGGGGAATGGATATCGTCAGCCCTCTGTCATCGGCCCCAGGTAAAGCTAAATTCATTTTTTTTGACTGACTATTTTTCTAAATGGTTGAAGCACAGGACTTCGAGAAAGTCAAAGAAAAAGAAGTTAAAGATTTCATCTAGGATCACATCATATGCCAATTCGGGATACCTGCCGAAATTGTATGCGACAACAGAAAACAATTCATCGGCATTAAGGTAACAAAGTTTCTCGAAGAGCATAAAATAAAAAGGATCTTATCGACACCATATCATCCAAGAAAAAACATATAGGCCGAGTCAACGAACAAAACCATCATTCAGAATCTAAAGAAAAGGTTGAACGACGCCAAGGAAAAATTGAGAGAAATCCTACCCGAAGTCCTTTGGGCATATCGAACAACATCGAAGTCCAGTACAGGGGAAACCCCGTTCTCCTTAGTATATGGCTCTGAAGCCTTGATTCCAGTCGATGAGGGGGAACCCAGCGCCAGGTTTTGCACTCAACGGAAGAACCAAATCACGAGTCTATGAATACTAGCCTCAAACTATTGAATGAAAAGCAAGAAGCTTCCCTCGCCGGAATGGCCACACAAAAACAGCGTCGTCGAAAGGTATTATAATCGAAGAACAAACCTTCGCCACTTCAGAATCGGGGACTTGGTCCTGAGGAAAGTCACCATCAACACTCGAGACCCTAATGAGGGAAAACTCGGCCCCAAATTGGGAAGGACCCTATCAAGTCCTCGATATAATCGGAAAAGGATCTTACAAGCTAGGCACGATAATTGACGAGCAGCTACCAAATAATTGGAACATTTCACTCCTGAAGAGATATTATTTCTAAGGTATGACTTTATCCCTTTTCATTTATATTTTACATTAACCTAATTTCAGGTGATCGAGCAAAGGTATCGAAGTCATAAAGCGGAAATATATTAGAACCCAAAGGCATATGTTGCACTCTTTTTCTCTTCAACCGGTTTTATCCCAAATGGGTTTTTCCGGCAAGATTTTTTTACGAGGCAACCATCATTCTGATGACTTACAGTATCCGAGGTCTCCTTATGTTAAACCTTGAATAATCGGGGGCGTCACCCTCGAATGATTTATTTTCAAGGAAAAATACTTCATGTCAAAAGGGTCTCGATAGGAAAACATTGTAATGGGACAAACGGTCAAATGAACAGTGTCCATATAGGTTAGTCGAGACCCAACGGCAAAACATGTATGAATGCATAAACTATTCAAAGAAGTATTTTTCCTTATCAAATATCTGGTGCTTCAACAACAATTTTCTACTTTACGAGTTTCTACTTTACAAGCTCCATAATTATGATTTTCCATGAAAAATGAATCAACGGTCGAAGTACAACTACACCTCGAATGATCTACCCCCTACTCGAGGACTGCCGTCAAAATCGACATCTTCGAATTATATAAACTCGAAACCATAAGAACTCAAAGGGGCATCCCTCGATTTATAGGCCAAGGCCATCATTCTCGGGGAAGTAAGCCCAAGAGGCATACCTAAAGGCTACGGCCAAATTAATGTGGCTCAGAGACGTCTGAATCCCGCAATAAAAACATTCCTTCAAATTCTTTGAAAATCGGTTTAAAAAGGCTACCCTCGGCAAAATAACCAAAAG
Source organism: Nicotiana paniculata (assembly GCA_005239505.1). Lineage (NCBI taxonomy): Eukaryota > Viridiplantae > Streptophyta > Magnoliopsida > Solanales > Solanaceae > Nicotiana > Nicotiana paniculata. The sequence goes on along the minus strand of ML315947.1, from coordinate 76,943 downwards.
GCTTCGGTAATATCAGCCCTCGAAAAACCTTAAGAGGTATCAAATTGTTCAAGTACAAATTTTTGCTAAGGCAGAAAAAGTAAAAGGTTTCGATCAATACCAAACCCTCAAAAACCCCAATGGGTAAAAAATACATGCTAAGGCATAACAAAATTTTACAAAGTCTTTAAGCTGAAAGAGGGAAAAATCCATTCTTTTACGGATATATCGGCCCAATTCAAAGAGCCTAAGGGCCAATACACTTAGAGTTCGAGAACACGTTCTCACTCAATTCGAACCTAAGGGTTGCACTACCTCGAGCTATAATGAAAACCCACTCGACCATAGTTCGAGGATCCATTATTACTCAATATAAACCTAAGGGTTCTATTACTTCGGGTTCGAGTTTTACTCAAACTCGACTATAAAAGAAGTATTATTATAACTTCGATCAAGTCGCCCAAAACCGAAGTCTCAAACATATACAAGACATAAAAATGTGCTAAAACTTTTCAAGGCACAAACCAAGCTTGAAGAAGAATTTAAGGAGTTCAGAAAGGAAATATCTTTATATTTATACTTGAACAAAAAGTATGTACAAGAGACCGACAAATGTCTTACAAAATAAAAAATACAAGTGCTAACTATGCTCGGGGTTGACTTCTTCCTCGGGGGAAGCTTCCCTTTCGGGCCCCTCTCCATTATCGGATCCTCCTTTGTTGCCTTCATCAGCTTCATCATCGTCATCATCAAAGGAGGCAAGCAACTAGGCATCGGCTTCGAGCACCTTAGCTTGAGCTATCTCCTCGGAGAGGTCAAAATCTCGAGCATGAATTTCCTCGAGGGTCTCCCTCCGAGATTGGCACTTAGCTAGATCAGTACTCCATCACATTCTATTAGTGGCCTCCCTCAGCTAGGTTTCAATAGCCCCGGCGTCAGCCAAGTATACGGCTATTGACTTGTCAGCCTGGGTCTTCGCCTTTTCAGCCTCATCTTGGGCCTCAACAAGTCCGACTTCGGGCTTTTCAATTCTTTTTTGCATGGCCGAAATTTTCTCCTTAGAATTCCGAAGTTAAACCCCGGCCGATGACAGTTGAGCCAAGGCAACCTCCTTCTCCGCAGCAAGGCGGTCCATGCCTTCCTTCCACCGTTGGCAGTCAGCTTTAACCTGATCGACTTCCCCCCGGAACAACTCGATCCTCTCAATTTTTTGCTGCAACTGAGACATCGAAGTATTAGCCTCCATCCTTGAATCAAGTCCGTATTTTTTCAAAAGGACATTTACCTGCTCTTCCAGCTCTGTCTCCTCCTTACGAGCCGTGGCCAAGTCTACTCGAAGGTCTCTGAGCTCTTCATCATTTTTCCCACAAAGGAGCTTTAGAGCATTTCTCTCCTCCTAAATCCTCTGGAGCTCGGCCTCACATTGGATTAGGTCGGCCCGAGACTTGGAAAAAACTTATTATGGGAAGAAAAATATAAGTTAGGTTGAAGGAAGAAACAGGAAAAGAGAATTACAACAACGGAGATTAGCACTTACTCGAGATAGAAGCCGTTGGGCGACTTTGAAGAGGGAAGACGCATCATTGAGGTCAGCAGCATCATCGACCCCGGTAAATAAATCCCGAAAGGGATCCTCTTGACTAGGGACTCCGCCTATGTCGGGGGTCCTCATGGACCGAGCCTCTCTTATCGCCTCCTCGGAGTAAGCCGGTAGAGAAGGCGAATGACCTGCTGTCACTTCCCCGAGCAAATCACTCGAGACGCTCTCATCGACTCTCGGGGTCTCAGAATCGTCCCCCTCCAGTATGTTGTTGATGGTCGAGGGACAATCTCGACCTCAGGAAATTCGAGGCCTTCACCTAAACTTTTCTTCGTAGCCTCGTCATCATGAGGCTGGATCTCGGCAACCTCCTTCTATTTTGAAGGCTTGGAGGCCTCGGCAGTCTTCTTTGGTCGAATCACCAACGTCGAGGCATCACCCTCTTCTTCTTCTTCTCTAAGCCTTTGGACCGAGTCTATGGAGAGAGGAATGATTTTCCTCCTGGTCCTTCGAGTTGGGGCCTTTTTGGGTTAGGGGTCCTCAGGCGACGAGACCCCCTTCCTTATATTATCTTTCCCCGATTTCAGAATGGGGGACTTAGTCTCTTCCTCGCCACTCAGAGGTCTCAAATCCGCGTCCTTATTTAGGCCTACACAAAAGGAAACTTGGTGAGAAAAAGAAGAATGTTTGGCACCTCAGAAATAAGTAAGAAAAACTCACTGTGACTCTTTTCCTCCCACTTGCCCTTTGCCAAGTCACGCCAACAGCGCTCGGCATGAGAGGAAGTCGAGGTCAACTTTCGAACCCAGTCCTCGAGGTAAGGGACCTCTCGAGGCATCCAGGAAACCACTGCATGACAAATAAAGATGTTAGATAAATCAAAAATAGGAACATGAAAATTGATGAGTGAAAAGTTACTTACGCTCGGGGTTCCATTTCTCGGGAATGACATTTCTTTCTTTGGGATGAGGTCACATGTCCTCACCCAAACAAATCAGCTCATCCAACCCCGATCCCTGTCCTCGTCGATACTCTAGAACAACGCTTTGGTAGCTCGACGTTGAAGCTTGATCAACCTTCGAAAAAGTCGGGGTCGATATAATCTCATGAGATGGTTGAGGGTGAATGGCAACCCCTCGATTTTGTTGGAGAAGAACTGGAGCATGAATACGATGTCCCAAAAAGAGGGGTGAACTTGGTCGAGGGTCACCTGGTACCTCTTGCAGAAATCGACGATGACTAGGTCGAGGGGACCCAATGTGAAGGGGTAAGTGGAAACACTTAGGAACCCCTCCACGTGGGTGGTAATACTCTCTTCAGTGTTAGATTTTAGTTTTAATGATGAAAATAATATAATTACTTTTGGTATAGGGACTCAAGGAAAGCGTCCAAGATCGAAGTAATCAAAAGGAAGGAATCAATCAAAGGCAAGAAAATAAATCCGAGATTGATTGAAGTGGAAAAGAAGTATCGAAGATCTTGGAAGATGATCAATAAAGTTGCTATTACTGGAAGGATCAAAAATCAAGGAGAAAATTCGGCGCTATAAAGACCTGTAGAAGGAAAGCTATTCAAGTCCTCTCATCAAGGAAGAGCAACGACAAATAACCTTATTCTAGGAAAGAATCAATTTCTTTCCAAGGATCAAATCTCTTGGGTTGGAAAATCTCTTCAGCAAGTACTACAAAGTATTTATATACATACTTAAGCCTTAGAGACATATACTTTGATCAAACCAAATATCCTCTCTTTGTTCTACTGCAAACAAACATTGTAGCTTTATTAGATCTGTTGTGTAACAAGTTAGAAAAGAAAGAGAGAAAAATATTGGTGAGGCGTTGTATCAAAGAGAAACGAGTGACATAGAAACTGAGCCATTGGTGTAAACCACACCATTCACTTTGTACTCAAGAAACTCATTCACTGAAGGAGAACTCCCTTGCAACCCAAGGAAACTGGACTAGGATTCACATTGAATCCGAACCAGTATAAAACTTTCGGTGTCTTTAATTCTTGCACTTTATTTCTGCATCTTAAATTCTGCTCTTCTTATTATCTCGTTATTACATCTAGTCGACTAATTAAAAAACTAGTCAACTTATAGCGATTAAAATATAAAAATAAATAATTCACCCCCTCTTGTACTTTCAATAGGTATCAGAGCAAGGCTCACACTTTTTCTTTTGCTTAACTGCTTGTGAGAAAAGATCATGGCAAACCAAGTTATTGTCGGAGCACTCTTTCGGGAAGGAACATCGCAAGTGAGGCCACCATACTTCAATGGACAACATTTCTCTTACTGGAAAGTGCGTATGGAAATATCTGCAGTCTTATGATTTTAAGGTTTGGAGATTTATGAAAAAGGGGAATTACCCACTGCTGGCTGCTTCTCAACCTCCCGCTGATCTAGAAGATATAGATGAATATACTGATGAAAAAATGGCGGTTGGTCAAGTTAATGCTAAAGCAAGTAATCTTCTTTATAATGCTATAAGTGGTGAGGAATATGAAAAAATCTCCAAATTGTGATACAGCCAAAGAGATGTGGGATAAACTTGAAGTCACTTATGAAGGAACTAGTAAAGTTAAAGAAACCCATATCAACATGTTGGTCCATGACTACGAACTTTTCCAAATGAAAGAAGGAGAATCTATTGAAGAAATGTTTGCCATATTTAGTAAAATCATCAGTGATCTAAAAGCTTTTGGCAAACCCTACTCAATTGGTGATCAAGTTAGGAAAATTCTGAGAAGTATGCCCACTACTTGGCAGGCAAAGGTAGTTACACTTGGGTCACAGGATTTGAACAAATTATCATATGTTGAACTTCGAGGAGAACTTATAGATTTTAAGAAAACTCATATCGAGAAAACAAATCAAGAAGAGAAGAAGAAAACAGTTGCTTTCAAGGCTACAACTGAAAGAACAGACAATGACATTGATGACGACCCTGAATCTCTTCAAGAAGAAATTGCCATGGTATCAAGGAAGATGGATGGTTTAATTAGGAGATACAGGAATACAAAAAGAGGCAGAATACAACCCAGGAGTATTAGGAAATATAATGAACAAGACAAAAATGATGGCAAATGATATGACTGTGGAATATTTGGGCATGTTCAAGTTGAATGTCCTGATCTTAAAAGAAAGGTCTCCAGAGGATTTAACAATAACATATCATTTGGAAGCTGGAGTGATGAAGACAGTTCAGAACACGAAGAAATAGCAAATCTATGCTTCATGACAATTTTGGAAAACAACATGAACAAGCTCTTAGGGTGCTGGGCAGACGAGGACATCTCATATGATGATTGCAAAGATGACAATGAGAACTGTTTCATGGCATGAGGTGAAACAAGAGAAGTAAGACCTTATAACTGTGAAAGATGTAATAAATTACAGGATATTCTTGACCTTACTTTGAAAGAGTCTCAAAAGATGATGAATGAAATAAAGAGACTCAGCAGAGAAATAAAAAATTGGAAACTCAATCTTGAAGTATGAGAAATTGAAAAAGAAGTACTTCAAGATGAATTTGAGGAATTGAAAATGCAACTTAATGGCATGTGCAAATCCACCAACCATAGTTCTATAAAGTTGAAACAGATTCCACTAGTACTAACACAAATGGGAGATCCAAAAATGGATCAAGTCCTACGTGTCAGTACTGTAATATAAGTGGACATAAATATTCCTTTTGTCGATTTCATAAGTCAAATGTCTCAGAATGGATTTGGAAATCCAAAAACAATCTTGAATCTAATAATACTAACCAACAAGGACCCAAGCAAGCTTGGGTACCTAAAAAGAAGTGATACTTATATTTTGCAGGAACATCACAGAAGGAGTCGCAAAGGAAAATGGTACTTGGATAGTGCGTGTTCCAGTGACATGATAGGTGACAAAAACCTGTTTAAAGAAGTTACAAAAATAGATGGAGGAAATGTCAAATTTGGTGATGACTCAATAGGAAAGATAGTCGGTACTAGACAGTTCATTTCAATAACAATTGTGATATCACTGAAGTTTATCTTGTTGATGGACTTAACTACAACCTTCTGAGTATAAGTCAGCTATGCGACTCAGGTTATGAAGTAAAGTTCCAGAAAACAGGCTATGCTATTGAAGATGAGACATGTAAGATAATCCTCCCAGGTAAAAGGTATGTAAATGTCTATATTCTTGATTGTTTTGAAAATATAGATGGTCATATTTGCTTAACATCCATATCTGATGATCCATGGTTATGGAATAAGAAACTTGGTCATGCAAGCATGCATTTGATAGAGAAACTTTCCAAGCATGATTTAGTTATTGGTTTTACCCAAACTCAATTTTTTTAGAAATCATGTATGTGATGCATGTCAGATTGGTAAACAAAATAGAAATTCTTTCAAAAACAAAGATGTTGTGTCTACTTCAAAACCCTTGCAATTGCTTCATATGGACTTTTTTGGACCTACTAGAACTGCTAGCATAGGAGGAAAACAATATGCATTTGTTATTAGTTATGATCACTCGCGTTTTACTTGGGTAATTTTTCTATTTCACAAAGATGAAGCTTTGAAAAATTTCGAGATCTTCTGTAAAAAGGTCGAAAGAGAAAAGGGTATCTTATTACAACTATTCAAAGTGATCACGGAGGAGAATTTGAAAGCAGAGCATTTGAAGATTTCTGCAATGATCAAGGATACACTCACAATTTCTCTGCTCCAAGGTCACCACAACATAATTGAGTTGTTGAACAGAAAAATAGGACCTTACAAGATATGGCAAGAACTATGATACTAGAATATTCACTGCCAAATCACTTCTGGGCAGAAGGAGTAAGTACAAATTGTCACATTCTTAATCGATGTCTCATTAGACCCATCCTGAAGAAGACTCCTTATGAACTGTGGAAAGGTAAATGACCCAATATAAGTTACTTTCATACTTTTGGAAGCAAGTGTTTCATTCACAATAATGGTAAGGACAATCTTGGAAACTTCGATCCAAGAAGTCAGGAAGGTATTTTTTAGGTTATTCATTAAATAGTAGATGTTTTAGAGTCTATAATAAATGTACATTATGTGTAGAAGAGTCAGTACATGTTATCTTTGATGAGAATAACACTTCGACCGTGAAAGAAATTACTGCAGGTGATGAAGATCAAACTCAGGAAATTCAAGAGACAAGCAAATCTCAAGAGTCGACTAATAAACCTGATGGTGTGATACAGTCAACTAATGAGATAAACAACAGTCAATCAGAACCTTCAAAGGAGTCAACTACTCATGCAGTTTGTCCAAATGAATGGATAAGTGAACCGGAATATCCTGAAAAGTTCATCATAGGAGATCCAAGCGAAGAAATGAAAACTAGGGGAGATCTCAAGAATAAAGCAAACATAGCACTTATTTCCCGGATTGAGCCAAAGAAAATAGAGAAAGCTCTGAAAGACTCAATCTGGCTTCAAGCAATGCAGGAAGAGCTAGATCAATTCGACAGAAATCAAGTATGGAAACTGATGCCCAAGCCTGAAAATGCTCCCGTAATTGGAACAAAATGGGTTTTCAATAATAAGCTGAATGAGGATGGAAAAGTTGTGAGAAACAAAGCCGTATTAGTTGCTCAAGGATACTCACAACAATAAGGAGTCGACAAAGACGAAACCTTCACTCCAGTAGCCTGACTCGAATCTATACGAATTCTTCTTGCATATGCGTCCTTTAAAAGATTCAGGCTATTCCAGATGGATGTTAAAAGTGTCTTTTTGAATGGTTTCATTGAAGAAGAGGTATATGTGAACCAACCCCTTGGATTTGAAGATTCAAAGTTTCTCTACCATGTGTATAAACTGACCAAAGCATTGTATGGACTGAAACAAGATCCACGAGCATGGTACGAAAGACTTAGCTCATTTCTTATTGATCACAGATTTATAAGAGGTAAAGTAGATACTACCTGTTTATTAAAAGATCATCAGAAGGTAATCTCATTATTCAAGTTTACGTTGATGATATTATTTTTGGTAGTGATAATCTTCTTCCGTGCAAGGAATTTTTAAATCTTATGCAAAGCGATTTCAAAATGAGTATGATGGGAGAGCTAACATTATTTCTTGGACTTCAAATTCAACAATTTGAAGAAGGAACGTTCATATGTTAGACAAAATATACAAAGGAGTTGATTCAAAAGTTCGGTATGAGAAATGCCAAAGCTATTGGTACACCAATGAGTCCTTCAACAAGTCTCGACAAAGATGAACAGGGAAATCCTGTTGATGAAACTAAGTATCATGGAATGATTGGCTCACTTCTTTATCTAACTGCTAGTCAACCGGATATTATGTTTAGTGTCTGTAAATGTTCCACATTTCAGTCTGCTCCTAAAAAATCACATTTGACTGCAGTAAAGAGAATTATCCGATATCTTATTTGAAATGTCTCTCACGGATTATGGTATCCATGCTCTAACAATTTTAAACTAGAAGGCTTTTCAGATGTTGATCTTGCAGGTGATAAGGAAGACAGAAAAAGCACCAGTGGAACATGCCAATTACTTGGAAAGGAACTGATATCTTTGAACAGTAAAAATCAAGGATCAGTAGCATTATCCACAACTAAGGCTGAGTATATCATCATTGGACAATGTTGTGCACAATTACTATGGATGTCTCATCAATTGGGTGACTATGAATTATTCTTTAAACCCATTCCAATTTTATGTGATAACTCTAGTGCTATATGTCTCTCTAAAAATCCTATGCATCATTCTAGGGAAAAGCATATGGACATCAAGCATCATTTTATTAGAGATCATGTTCTGAAGGGAAATATAGAACTATCTTTTGTTGGATCTACTGATCAATTAGCGGATATTTTTACTAATCCTTTACTAGAGGACAAAGTTTTATTTTTAAGAGAATTACTTGGTATTATTTGCATTAATCATTAATATTAGGACCTATGTGTCACTATTATTTTTTGTATGCCTAATGTTCAAACTTTGTTCTTTTTACTAATCATTAATTGCGCCTCCGAATTCCCTCTTTTTTCCTCTCTTTTCACATCAGTTGTAGAGTTCAAAGAAGGAAAACCAACCATCACGTCAGATCAATTAACACTCCTTCCTTTTCAGTACTCAACCGTCAGAAGCCCTTCTTTTAATACCTGGAACCCCTTTTCAATCTCAATCGTCCCCATCGCCTAGAAACCTTCTCCAACCAAAGATTTTTCATGGCTAAACACTCTAAAACTCCCTATGCCTCTACCAGGAAGAGTACTCACTCCATAGCAAAAACCCCTTCTCAGCCTCCAAAACAAGTAGACCTAGGGTCCGACCATTCGGAAGGTTTTGCCTCCTCTCAGGTGGACCTCTCAGATCATTCTCATACTTTAGGGGAAAAATCCTTGGTAAAAAGACCTATGGAAGAACCCCCTGAACCCTTTACTCAAAAGAAGTCAAAAATAGATCTTCTAGTTCTTTAGAGTCTGGCCTAGATTTCTGGGATTCTCCAAAAAAAGGATTTTTTTTCATTGCTTTGAAAGACAATCCAATTTCTCATGGGAGGGTAGTCGATCTTGATGACATGGAAGCCCTAAATTGTAAGGTAAAAGATTTGTTTGTTTATCAAGGCTGGTCAAAATTCTTTTCTGTCCCCCTCCTAAAGTCTATGAACCCCTAGTGAAAATGTTTTAAGAAAATCTTCGCTCTAGTAAGTCTGACAAGTTGGAATCCTTAGTGTTAGGGAAGAGCATTGTTCTTGATTGTGCCATGTTTGATTCAATTTTCCAGTGTAAATATTCTGGTTTTCCCATGTTTTTCAAAAATTCCTGGCCTAGTGATTTTGAAATCCCTTTTGATCAAGTAAAACAGTGTATTGTTGAATGTCCATCTGAATCTCTCCCAAACCACTTAGGTCCAGGTGATGTTAGATTTGAAACTCGTGTTCTAGCCTACATTGTTGCAACTACTCTGCTTCCTCGTACTGGATCTTTCTCTACCTTCTCTCAAAGAGATACCTTTCTTGTCTATTGCCTTGTGACAAAACTCAAGATCAAACTATCCTCCTGGGTCATCAATTTTATGATTGAAAGTGCTGATGATCCCACCAATCGGCCCTATGGCATGGCCATCACTCACATTTTGGAAGCCCATAATATTTCTATCTATGAATATCCCTTCATCTCTGTTTCAAAATCTTACAATTCCAGAGCATTTGCGAGTATGGGGTATATGTGTGTGAAGGGGTCATGGGTTAAGAAACAAGAAGGTAAGGTCAAACATGTTCAACTTGATTCAAAGTCAAAACCCTTTGTTTCCCATCATAGTCCTAGTGACCCTGACCTTTATGAGAAACTAGATGCCATTGACAATCCGTTGTCCACCATCAAAGATCTTCTTACTGCTACTCAGTCCACTATTGGAGACATTCATGAAATCTCCAAAGAAACGGGGTCTAATGTTTCAAAGATAAGACTTGAAGTTCTCAGAGTTAGGGAAAATGCAATCAAGGCATTCAAGGAGGTACATGACAGGCTTGATGGAGTGACTTTCTCAGCCAATGCCAGCTTTAATCAACTGAAGGAGGCGATTTGCAACACTCTTACCTATTTCCTGCGTCGTGAATGTGGAAGTTTTAGACAATATATTTTTTTGCTATGCTATTTTGGCTTGGATAACCAGTTGTTGGATGATTTTTTTTCTTTTCTTTTGTTTTGCCATAACTCTGCAAGCATATCGTGCTATAAATCCTATTTTAGTATATAGTATGTTAGTATCTTATCCCCTCTTTGGTGACGTCAAAAATGGGGGAGAAAGGATATATGTATATTTGTGCAGGGGAAGTAGACTAGAGATACTATAAGAGAAGCTGACTAAAGGAAGTAGTTTCAATAACACCTATTGAGGGGGAGTCAACTACACTCATTGAGGGGGAGTAAAATACAGGGAAGTCAACTGATGTTTGCATATATTATTTTGGCATCATCAAAAAGGGAGAGATTGTTAGGTTTTAGTTTTAATGATGAAAATAATATAATTTCTTTTGGTATAGGGACTTAAATAAAGCATCCAAGATCGAAGTAATCAAAAGGAAGGAATCAATAAAAGGCAAGGAAATCAATTTGAGATTGATTGAAGCGGAAAAGAAGTATCGAAGATCTTGCAAGATGATCAATCAAGTAGCTATTACTGGAAGGACCAAAAATTAATGAGAAAATCAGACGCTATCAAGACCTGTAGAAGGAAAGCTATTCAAGTCCTCTCATAAAGGAAGAGCAACGGCAAATAACCTTATTTTTTGGAAAGAATCAATTTCTTTCCAAAGATCAAATCTCTTGGGTTGGCAAATCTCTTTAGCAACGGCCTCATACAAAGTATTTATATACATCCTTAAGCCGTGGAGAAATATTCTTTGATTGAACCAAATACCCTCTCTTTGTTCTACTACAAACAAACATTGTAGCTCTACTAGATCTGTTGTGTAACAAGTTAGAGGATAAAGAGAGAAAAATATTGGTGAGGGATTATATCAAAGAGAAATGAGTGATATAAACACAGAGCCATTGGTGTAAACCACACCATTCACTTTGTACTTAAGAAACTCATTCACTGAAAGAGAACTCCCTTGTAACCCAAGGGGACTGGACTAGAATTCACAATGAATCCGAACCAGTGTAAAACTTTCGGTTTCTTTAATTCCGGCACTTTATTTCTACATCTTAAATTCTGCTCTTCTTATTATCTCGTTATTACATCTAGTCGACTAATTAGAATACTAGTCAACCTATAGCGGTTAAAATATAAAAATAACCAATTCACCCC
>ML315947.1:0-65597 GCA_005239505.1 Nicotiana paniculata | reverse complement strand
CCCCCCCCCCTCCCCCCCTTGTACATTCATTCGGGGGCATGGATCTGTACAACAACTTCATCCCCCAAGTTGTAATCCCTTTTTACCGCCTCAAGGTATCCTGCCTTTATGGAGCATATGTATCTCGACAAGTGTTCCCATCGACCAGGGACCGATGGGGGTTTCTCAACTTTAAAACTGGACTTCAGAATGCACGGGCCGGGAACATACTCACTAGGTTGCGGTTCCACCGGCGTTTTGTCACCAGACGGCCGAAAAGAAGAGGAGGAGGCTTTCTCCTTTTGTGAAACAGTTTTGGAAGTTTTTGCTATTGATTCAAGTAGTAAGAAGCGAAAAGTGTTGAAATTTGGTGGTTTGAAACTAGCTAGGTCGCTCAAAGAGTGGTGAAAGAGAAGATATGGAAAGAATTTAAACCTTGGGAAGATTGATGAGACTGGAAGTAAAAGCTTTGGTTCAACAAAAGAGTCCATATTTATGGAACTACGGTGACGGCTCGACAGCGCTAGTGGTCGACCGCCCACTGACGCACATTAATGATTTGGGAAACTGTACCGACAGGACGTTTCAATCACCTCCATCGCTTACGTCACAGAGATGGCATCACTGTTTGTCGAGGTCATGAGAAAATCGAGGCTCAAGTCATTTCTTATCATTTTATTCTAAGAAATGAGGGGACTAGCTGTATACGGTAGAAATTGGGGCTACCCGATTTCACAATTAGGTCGAGATAGGAATGTCACGTTGAAGAACTAGGATGTCGAGTCCTAAATCGAAGTTTCTTTTCAGATCGATATCGACATCAATTGTGGCCATAAAAGGACAGATTCCGAGTAACATCGGCATAGCTTTATAACGGAAAGGGCGAAATATTCGCGATTGGTCGAGGATCGTGGCGTGAATCTCGGAACGGATCAATCTATGGCGGTTAATTAGTTGTTAAATATGATTTCTACTATAATTAGAAGTGTGCCTTAATTAGGACTCCTCTATTATATAAAGAGAAATTTCACTCATTTGTAATCATCATTGCTCACTGAGAAAAATATATGCACTCGTTACTCTTGCTACCTATTTCACTTACTGTGCATCAGAGTTGATTTATTTGTTTACTGTTCTTAGTATACCACCTCGAGACTATCACAAATCGGGGTCGAGGCCTTGCTTACATACTAGTTTGATTTATTTTATTGTTTAGTTCATCTAATTATTTTCCCGTTTATCAATTGGTATTGGACGAAATCACATATCTTTAAAACCACAATACAATTTTAATTGTTATCCGAATTTTAAGGTAAACAGTTTGGTGCCCACCGTGGGCTAAGGATAATAGTGATTATTCAATACTGATTCTGAATAACACACACTATTTCACACTTGTTCTTTTCAAATATCTTTACTTTCAGGTTAAAATATGTCAAACTCGCAAAATACACCCACACATGGTGACAATGACCTTGGATTTCACGGGAAAACGATAATGTAATTGCTCCAGGGTTCGAGATGCCACAAGCAGATCTCGAGGGAGCACTAGTTGTCAATCCAGTCGACGTGAGTTCGCACATTGCTTTGAATGCGAATCTAGGCGCAGACCCCGAAGGGAGTGTACGCAGAGAAGGCCGATCTGGTGGCCAAGGCGCACATGGCGGAGGAGACGAAGGAGTCATCCTCCAGGTAATATTCAAAATACTGCAGGCTCAGGAAGTCGCTATTACGCAGCTGCAAAATCAACATAGAGCCTTGAGTGGGTTCGAACCGGAAGCCACCCGTAATAACGAGTCGGGGACCGATCCTGCAGTAATGAAAATGCTCGAGGAACTCACCAAAAATAATTGAGTCAGAAGAGAAGAAAATTGAAGCTAATGATAAGAAAGTGAAAACATACAACTCTCGAGTTGATCAGATACCAAGAGCACCCCCAATCTTGAAAGGGATGGACTCGAAGAAATTTGTATAGAAGTTGTTTCCTCCAAGTGCGACTCCGAAACCTTTTCCGAAGAAGTTTCGTATGCCGGACATGTACAATGGGACCACCGATCCCAACGAGCATGTCACCTCTTATACATGCGTCATCAAAGATATTGGACGATATCACATATCATTAAAATCACAATACAAGTTTAATTGTTATCCGAATTTTAGGAAAAACAATATATAAAATTAATCGGAGGAAATATTAAGTTATACATAACAAGAAAACGATATATACCTTAAACTAAGAAACATCTTCTAGTTATATTACTACGAGTATTATGTCTTTTGTTTTTATTATATTAATCAATTCGTTGACATAGACCAAAATAACGACTAATGCAGGAGCCATCGATCGACTTTTCTTCGAAAGGCCACCGGTAAATCCATTGAGAATAAAGTAAGAAAAGGTTAATTTCTTGGAGATATAAAGATGGAAAGAAAAGCTACAATTCGGGTAAATTAGAAAATAAAGAGATCAACACATATTCGATGGATCTGTGTCCAAAGCTTCTTAATCTCATTATTGGATATATCTTGAGACCTTTGACCTTGACGCCTAGTTGTTATTGGGAGAAATTATTTATATAAATAAAAAACAAATTCTTATTTGTTTTAGTTGAAGGATAAATTAATCAGAAACACGGCTTCAATCGTTGTCTGCTCACCATATATATAAGACTGGAAGCATCACACTGCAAGTTGGTCAGATAGAGTTTTAAGATAAAGAAATCAAATTAAAAAGACAGAGAGATCCAATACTACCTATAATTGCATAAAAAAAAAATGGTGAGAACTCCATCTATTGACAAAAATGGAATGAAGAAAGGTGCATGGAGTGAAGATGAAGACAACAAATTAAGAGCTTTTGTTGAAAAACATGGCCATCCCAATTGGCGGCAATTGCCTAAATATGCTGGTTAGTGTATATATATGGAACCCCAAACTTTTTCTGATTGTTGTCATTTCTTATGACTTAAGTATCTTTTAGGAAGAGAAAGTTCTTAAGTATTATTTATTTTTGGATATTTTTCAGGACTAATGAGATGTGGAAAGAGCTGCAGACTCAGATGGATAAATTACTTGAGACCTGGTTTGAAGATAGGGAATTATAGCCATGAAGAGGAGGAACTCATTATTAAATTACACAATGAACTCGGAAACAGGTATTGCAACAACACATTGCATTATTAATTAAAAACTAAGTTGTAATCCATTTTGAAGTACTAATGAGACGTTTCTAATAATGCACAGATGGTCAGCCATTGCAGCAAAATTACCAGGAAGATCGGACAACGATATCAAAAACCAATGGCATGCTCATCTTAAGAAACGTGCGAATATAAATACCAATTCATCAACGTCAACAGAGCAATTTACTGAATCTTCACAATCTGTAGAATCTCAAAATGAGCACTCTTCTTATAAAGTTTCAGAACATGAAGCTGACTGTGATATGCCGTCTGCTAGTTCAGATCCAATTGATACTTCAATTCCTCAGCTAGATTCTGCAGTAACTTTTCGGCCATTGTCCTCATCAAATGGAATGGAGTGGACGGAAGAAGATCATATCAGGTCAATGGAGCAACTTTCAAGCCTCAACTCAGTGGAACCATTTCCAGATTTCTTCAACTTTTACTGGACAAAACTCATTGACAATATTCAGACAGAAGAACCCTTTGATCATTCTTGGTCCGAACCACTCGACAATTTCTGGACACAACCTTCCTTTTAATTCTTTCGTACCTCAGCGACGACCTTCAAGAAGGTTTTAATACTCTAGGAGTTCCAGTTTCAGAAAGAACAACGAGGACGACATGTGTTAGCCCCTAATATTGAGCCATGACGGATGCGGGGCAGATTCTATGTCAAGGGCTTGTAAATTGCCCCTTGACATAGGTGTTGGCAAGCAATGTTCGGAGCTGGATGTGTGTCTAAGTCAATACATGGACTTAGACAAGTCAGCTAGGCAAGGTGCTCGGGCGATGGCAAGGCAGCCTTGATCGTGGGCAACGGCTAAGGCAAAGAAGGCGCATGGCACTTGGCTAAGGCATGCATGCAGATCAGTGGGACGACTAAGTTCGTGGCTAAGACATGGGCACAAGCTTATGGGCGAGGCATGGTCCAAAAGACAAGGCAAGGCAGGAAGCCAAGTGTGAGCAAAAAGCTGGAAAACAAGTGTGCAAGGCACGTGACTGAAGAAGTGTGCAAGGCATGTGCTGTGGAAGTTAAACTCATGTGCTTTGAACATGAGCAGTTGGCTAAGTTGCTGAAGATAAGACAATGTCGTGGGAAGAGTTTGAATTTGAATTCAAACTAGGTAGTTGGCTAATTTTTAGGACAGGCATGTGCATGGCACATTGTTTTAACTGCCCATAACTGCCCCTTTGTAAATCTGCCTATGGTAGCCCTATATATGTGTGTAAATTCGTTGGTCTAGGGCAGGAGATGTTTTGTAAGCCTTTCCAACAAGAGTCCTTTGTAATTCTGCGAGGATAATAAAGCTTGGGTGTTTTACCCGTACATGTGTGTGTGCTTACGTTTCTTAAAGTCTGAAATTTGTCTAAGTCTAAAACAGTGAGCAGAAAAGTAAGGCTGAGTGGCTTGTGTGTGGCCACTACCGTGCAGTGTCAATAGTGCGAAAATTGGCCATGTAACAACTGGTATCAGAGCCTGCTCGTGAACTTGGGACTATGGCTGGTGGATCCACTTCGGACTTACGTGAGCGTATTCAAAAATTGGAGGCATGGGTTGGCGTGACTGATGATCCTTTAGAGTTGGATGATTTGATTTCTAAAATCCATCGTCTAAAGGATGGAATGAATCAGTTTCGTGAAGGCATTCGGGAGACTTGTGAAGCCACGAGTTTGCTGGTTGAGGAACTGAAGAAAGAAAACGAAAATCTTACTTTGGAAATTACTGTTCTTCGACGGACGTTGGCTGCTCCTAACCAAGGCAGTGAAGAACGTTCCAAGGTTAAGATTCCGGACCCGAAGTCGTTTGGTGGAGCGCGTAGTGTAAAAGAATTGGAAAATTTTCTATGGGATATGGAGAAATATTTTGTTTCTGCCAAGGTTCCAAATGCGGAGAAGGTGAGCATACCAAGCATGTACCTCACGGGAGATGCTAATTTATGGTGGAGAACTCGCATGGAGGACGATGAAAGTGCGGGCAGACCCAAAATAGACACATGGGAAAAGCTCCATAAAGAAATGAAGGACCAATTATTGCCTAGCAATGCATCTTGGCTTGCTAGGGATCGCTTAAAATGCTTGCTACAGACTGGATCAGTTCGTGATTACATTAAGGAATTTTCTTCCTTAATGTTGGATATTCAAAACATGTAGGAGGAAGACAAATTGCACAACTTTATTTCTGGTATGCAAGCATGGGCGCAGAACGAACTTCGGAGACAGAACGTGAAAGATCTCCCAAGTGCGATTGCTGCAGCGGATTCTTTGGTGGATTATCGCGGTACCCGTAGTCTTTCTGAAATTCCTTCTACTTCAAAACCTAAGAAAAAGGTGGAGAAGAAAGGGGAATGGTGGAGAGATGCTCCGAAAAGATTATGGGGACAAAGGCAAGGCTGCTGCTGATGGGCCTGCTAGAAACAAAGGCATCGCAAACAAAAAGAGCAATGGTTGTTGGACATGCGGAGGCCCTCATATTGCCAAGAAATGTCCAAACCGGGAACGGGTGAATGCTTTGCTTGCTACTGAAAATAATGGTGAAGGAGAAGGCTGAGAAGTTGTTGCTGCATTGGTAAATCCTTTACAATTGCTGAACGTTATTTCATTGGTAAATGCTACAAGCAATGAGACGAACCCTCATTCCTTGCTTATGCACATTGAAATGAAAATTGGAGAGAAGGCTGTGGTAGCAATGGTCGATACTGGCGCTACTCACACCTTCGTCTCGACCAATTTAGTGCATAAGTATGGTTTGAGTGTGAGCAAATGTCTCTCCTATATGAAAACAGTGAATGCCAAAGCACAAGCCATGTTGGCTTATGATGTCCCCATGTCTGTTGGAAATTGGAAAGGGAAGGTGAATCTGATGGTGATTCCCTTAGAAGATTTCGAGGTGATTCTCGGAATTGATTTCATGAGGAAGAACTGCCTCGTTCCAATGCCACATTTGGATGGAGTAATGATCATGAATGATAAGGCTCCTGGTTTTGTAAAAGTTGTTCACCCATACGGAAAAGAGGAAACTCAACGGAGGGCTTATGTGATTTATGCCATGATGGTCGAGAAGGGTTTAAAAAGGGGAGATGATACTTTCCTTGCTGCTATGGTTGAAGTGAAGCCATATGTACAGGTTGAATTACCAGATTGCGTCGCTCGAATCTTGAGTGACTTTGCTGATGTGATGCCGCCTGAGCTGCCTAAAAACTTTCCACCAAGGAGGGCTATTGATCACAAAATTGAGTTGTTTCCTGGTTCAGTGTTGCCTGCTCAACCTCCTTACAGAATGGCGCCAAAAGAGTTGGCTGAATCACGGAAACAATTAAATGATTTACTTGATGCGGGACTGATTCAGCCTTCCAAAGCTCCCTTTGGTGCACCTGTTTTATTCCAAAAGAAACAAGACGGGACTCTAAGGATGTGTGTTGATTATCGGGCATTGAACAAAGTAACAATGAAGAACAAATACCCGGTTCCATTGGTGCAGGATTTGATGGATAGATTGAACAAGGCGTGCTGGTTTACAAAGCTGGATTTGCGGTCTGGTTATTGGCATGTGCGAATAGCAGAAGGTGATGAGGCTAAAACAACTTGTGTCACAAGGTATGGCGCATATGAATTTTTGGTCATGCCATTTGGGTTGACGAATGCACCTGCTACGTTCTGCAATCTTATGAATGATGTCCTTTATTAATACTTAGATGACTTTATCGTTGTCTACTTAGACGACATAGTCATCTATAGTAGAACGTTGGATGAACATAAGTCGCATTTGACAAGAGTGATGTCTCGTTTGAGGTAATACCAATTGTATGTCAAAATGGAGAAGTGTGAATTTGCAAGACACGAAATAAAATTTCTGGGGAACTTGGTTAGCCAAAATCAAGTGCGAATGGACCCAATCAAAGTGTAGGTCATTGTAGAATGGCAAGAACTAAAATCAGTGAAGGAATTGAGATCATTCCTTGGGCTGGCTAATTATTACAGGAAATTCATTGATGGTTACTCGAAGAAGGATGATCCTTTAACAGATTTGTTAAAGAAGAATGTTAGGTGGGAATAGACAGAAAAATGCAATGTTGCATTTGGCGTGTTGAAAGAAGCCATTGACTCGGAACCTATCTTGGGGCTTCCTAATTTCGAGTTTCCCTTTGAAGTACACATTGATGCGTCCGAAAAGGCTGTTGGAGGAGTGTTAGTTCAAGAAGGCCATCCTGTGGCCTTCGAAAGCAGGAAACTGAATGAAGCGGAGCAGAGAAAACTCGGATCATGAAAACGAAATGGTTGTTGTTGTTCATTGTTTGCAGGTTTGGTGTGTTTATTTGCTGGGAACAAAGTTCGTCGTAAGGATGGACAATGTGGCCAATACATTCTTCAAAACTCAGAAAAAAGTTGAGCCCGAATCAAGCTCGTTGGCAGGAGTTTCTGGCAGAATACGACTTTGTGTGGGAGCACAAACCAGGCACAAAAAACCAAGTCTCTGATGCATTGAGTCGGAAGGAAGTCTTTGCTAGTGTTTATTCAATCACAAGACTTGAGACAGATTTTCTTGATAAAATCAAGTATGCTGCTGCAAATGATGTATCGTATGTCAAAACGATGAATCATGTCAAAGAAGGCACGTTGCGGAGGTACTGGATCGAGGACGATCTCCTCTATTTCAAAGGGGGGAGAATCGTGGTACTACTTGGTGAAGGACTGCGTCATGAGCTGCTGAAGGAAACACATGATACACTTTGGGCTGGTCATCCGGGAATTGAAAGGATGCTGGCACTACTGTCCCGATGTTATTTCTGGCCAAGAATGGAACAGGACGTTGAAGCTTATGTGAAGAGCTGCCTCGTTTGTCAGCTTGACAAAACTGAGAGGAAGAAAGAAGCGGGGTTGCTGCAACCTCTGCCCATTCCAGAAGAAACATGACAATCTGTTTCTATGGATTTTATCAGGGGGTTTCCTAAGGTTAATGGGCTGTCTTCAGTCATGGTTGTGGTCGACAGGTTTTCAAAGTATGCTGTTTTTATTGCTGCACCAACTGAATGTCCCTAAGAGGTTGCTGCTGAATTATTCTTCACGAACGTTGTCAAGCATTTCGGTATGCCACAGGATGTGATTAGTGATAGGGATGCAAGGTTCACAGGCCGGTTCTGG
Source organism: Nicotiana paniculata (assembly GCA_005239505.1). Taxonomy (NCBI): domain Eukaryota; kingdom Viridiplantae; phylum Streptophyta; class Magnoliopsida; order Solanales; family Solanaceae; genus Nicotiana; species Nicotiana paniculata. The sequence goes on along the minus strand of ML315947.1, from coordinate 57,294 downwards.
ACTTATTTGTTCAATCTGATGGGTACAAAATTGAAGTTCTCAACGGAAAACCATCCCCAAACTGATGGCCAAACCGAATGAATCAATCATCTGCTGGAGGAATACTTGAGACATTTCGTGACTGCTAGTCAGCGAAACTGGACAGATTTAATAGACTGTGCACAATTCTCCTATAATTGTCATAAGTCTTCAGCGATAGAGAAGAGTCCATTTGAGATTGTGTTGGGAAAACAGCCAAGGTTATCGACGGAGATGGCGCAACAGAAAACTGAAGGCAAATGTCCAATTGCCTATCGCTATGGTTGGGATAGACAGGCCATGATGAAGGAAGCAACGGACAGCTTGAAATTGGCACAGAAACGCATGAAAAAGTATGCTGGTCGGAACAGACGTCCATTGGAATTCAAGGTAGGCGACAATGTGTTATTGAATCTTACACCACAAATTTGGAAAAAGATTGATACACGGTTAAGGCATAGAGCATTGGTTTCAAGGTATGATGGTCCCTTTGAAGTGATTGAAAAGGTGCGCGAAGTTGCTTACCGGTTGAAGCTGCCAGACAGAATGAAGATACACCCCACTTTCCATGTGAGTTATTTGAGGCCTTATGTGGAAGATCCTGAAGATCCGGATAGGCACAAAAATATCAAGAGAGCTCCTCCTGAAGTGCGCACTCAGATTGAGGATGAGATCGAAAATATGCTGGACCATCGTGTACTTGGGATGCACAAGAAAAACAGGCGAACAGAATTTTTGATTCAACGGAAAGGCAAGCCCGAGGCAGATGCAACTTGGGAGAAGGGGAATTATTTATGGCAATTTGAAGATCAAATTGAGGACTAATTGAAATCAGCCTCGACGAGGGCGTCGAGTTAAACTAGTGGGGGTGGTTTGTTAGCCCCTAATATTGATCCATGACGGATGCCGGGCAGATTCTATGTCAAGGTCTTGTACATTTCCCCTTGACATAGGTCTTGGCAAGCAATGTTCAGAGCTGGATGTGTGTCTAAGTCAGTACATGGACATAGACAAGTCAGCTAGGCAAGTTGCCTCGGGCGATGGCAAGGCAGCCTTGATCGTGGGCAACGGCTAAGGCAAAGAAGGCGCATGGCACTTGGCTAAGGCATGCGTGCGGATAAGTGGGACGACTAAGTTCGTGGCTAAGACATGGTCACAAGCTTATGGGCGAGGCATGGTCCAAAAGACAAGGCAAGGCAGGAAGCTAAGTGTGGGCAAAAAGCTGGAAAACAAGTGTGCAAGGCATGTGACTGAAGAAGTGTGCAAGGCATGTGTTGTGGAAGTTAAACTCATGTGCTTTGCACATGAGCAGTTGGCTAAGTTGCTAAAGATAAGACAATTTCGTGGGAAGAGTTTGAATTGGAATTCAAACTAGGTAGTTGGCTTATTTTTAGGACAGGCATGTGCATGGCACATTGTTTTAACTGCCCCTTTGTAAATCTGCGTATGGCAGCCCTATATATGTGTGTAAATTCGTTGGTCTAGGGAAGCAGATGTTTTGTAAGCCTTTCCAACAAGAGTCCTTTGTAATTCTGCGAGAATAATAAAGCTTGGTTGTTTTACCCGTACATGTGTGTGTGCTTACGTTTCTTATAGTCTGAAATTCGTCTAAGTCTAAAACAGTGAGCAGAAAAGTAAGGCTGAGTGGCTTGTGTGTGGCTACTGCCGTGCAGTGTCAATAGTGCGAAAATTGGCCCTGTAACAACAAGCATGTGCATGCTGCATGACATATCAAAGCTTTTAATTTAATATTTTGAATATAACCTACTATTTGTTTATCTTAAATAATTGTTTACCCCATATTTAAGTTCTCACTTGCTTTAATAAAATTGTGCTACTCATGCATTTCATTTTATATTTTAAAATTTAGTTGGACGTGAAATTTTAAGAAAGTAGAAAAAAATTGACATGTAAAAAATAATATTCCTAGAACTTGTAACATCTTTTTATATTTAAATATGCCTTGATGTGGCAGGGGTTTGACTTGGACCCCTGCCTTGGTTATCAAAATTCAAAGAGAGAATACATACATGAGAGAGACATAAAATCTAACCTCCATAAAAACAAAAAATGAATTGAATATTCCCAATTTTTAAATATATGAGTGCAATTGCTCTAAATTGTGATACGAGAGATAGACAATGACGTTTTCACATGAGAACTGTTACGTGGCGCCTTTTTGAGATTTCTTGGAAAGGCGTAAAACTAAGCAACTGATATCAGTGCAGTTGTTGTCCGCCAACTGAGATCCCCTATGTACGCTAGACGAGATTGTCAGTGTCGTACGGCAAAACCAATGTCAAGAACAATTGAGAAAACAACAATGAGAATTGAATGAAAGCTTGATTACATTAATGTAAGCTATTACAAAAGAAGGTAACGCGGTGTCGAGGGGGAGAAACACTAGTACAGAGAATTGTTTTCTAGAAAGTTTTTGATTGCCTGATCCTCTAATAATGCTTAAAAAATAAACCAAAGTTACAAGACTTGACCTAACTAAGCTAGAGGAACATAATGAAAGTACATGGAATAAAAGTATTCTATATTTACAATGAAAAAGACTTAGTTTTCTACAATGTAGAAACAGGTCTGTTGTCAGCAACTTTTGTCTTTGGCATCACGATCTGCGCGCGCGGTGCTATTGGCAGCTGCCTGCGGCTTGGCGCTAGCGGGGGATTTCAGTGGGGAGATAGAGGCACATGCGCGCTTTCCACTTGGCGAAGCCAAGACCACGGGGCCGTCTGTGACGCTAGGCGTTGGGAGGCTTGCCAAGACACCACTGGGGGCGTCCAAGGGGTCATGGGACATGGCTGGAAAGCCGCCCATGACATTCTCCCCCACCTGAGCTGGCGACGTTCTCAGCGCCTTACTTGCAAAATAATATTCAATTAGGCTCTTGTAGGCTTTGAGGTTTGTCCCCCTCTCCCAAGTATTCTCCTCTGCATCACACCCTTGCCATTTCACTAAGAAATTTTTGTAATCCTTCCTTGAGGCATGAATTATCCGATCATCAAGAATAGCTTCAGCACGCCTTTTTCGGGTTGAATCGGGGCCTCGAATACTAGGTATTGTGAGTTGGCTCCATGAAGGATCCTCAATGTCTTCCCGAAAAGGTTTCAGAAGGCTGACATGGAAGACGGAATGGATTTTCCACCAAGCTGGGGTATCCACCCGGTATGCAACTTTCCCAATGTGCCTTTCAATGGACAAAGGTCCAGTGTATTTTTGCAATAGGCGAGGGTCATGGACCCCTGAAAACAAGTACCGCTTTGGGATTTTTACCATCACTTTGTCTCCTACTTGATATTCAACAAAGTGACAATTCTGATCAGCATGTCTCTTCATCCATTTTTGGACATTGACAAGATAGCTCCGCACTATCTCCAAATTTCGCTTACATTCTTTTGAGAAGCTAGTAGCGCGAGGAGATTTTGACATGTTTGGTGCATTCATGGTGTGTGGCAGTAGCGGTTGCTATCCGGTAACAATTTCAAAAGCGCTTTTGTTTGTACTAGAGCTCTTTTTATGGATTGAAACACAGTTGAGTAGCATCCAGAAGCTTCACCCAATTCTTATGCGATCCGGTAACAAAGTGGCAGAGATATTCCTCTAACATACCATTGAACCGCTCCGTCTGGCCATCAGATTGCAGATGAAAACTTGAGTATGACTCAATTTTGACCCGAGGCACTTAAATAGTTGGGTCCAAAAGTTGCTAGTGAAGTGTGAATCGCAGTCACTAATGATGCCTTTGGGCAGGCCCCAATATTTGGCGTCATGAGAGAAGAAGAATCGAGTTGTATCTTCTACTGATATATATTGTGGTGTTGCAATAAAGGTGGCATACTTGAAAAACTGATCCACCACAACCAAGATAGTTATGAGATCTCCGACCTTGGGCAATCCGGTGATGATTCTAGAGACACGCTTTCCCAAGGTCTCTTTGGACAGCTAGTGGTTCCAAGAATCCCGCTTGTGTCAAGTGGTCGGACTTGTCCTTCTGGCATAGTAGACAAGTCCTCACATATTGAGCGACGTCATCAACCATTTGAGGCCAATAATATGCACGATGAAGTAATGCCATGGTGCGTTCTTCACCGGGATGGCCGGCCCATAGAGTGTCGTGACATTCTGCCAGAAGATTCCTTCTCAGATCTCCTCTTTTAGGAACATAAAGTTGGTTCCCTTTTACTTTTAGGAAACCATCCTCCATGTAGAACTGGCGAGTTTGGCCCTGTCCTACTAGATCAACCAAATACTGTTTAGCAAGATCCTTGATGAGTATATCAGGTCTTTTACGGTGGTAGCTACTTCGCTCCCCCTTAGGGTGGCGAGTAGGCACATTGATGCTAGGTAAGCTCTCTGACTGAGCGCATCAGCAACATGATTAGTCTTCCCACTTCAGTACTCCAGGTTGAAGTGAAATTCTGCTATGAGTTCCTGTCACTGGGTTTGTCGGCCATTCAGCTTCGGCTGGGTCATGAAATAACTAACAGCTTTGTTGCCTGTCTTGACCACAAACGGGGATCCTAGCAGATAATGCCTCCAAAGGCGTAAGCAATGAACGACATCCAATAATTCTTTCTCGTGGGCGGCATAGCGCCGCCCTGCATCCTTCAGCTTCCGGCTCTCGTATGCTACGGGATGGCCGTCTTATAGTAAGACTCCGCCAAGAGCATAGTCGGAAGCATCTTTTTGTACCTTGAATGGCTTGGCCAAATCAGGGAGGGCCAAGACGGGGCTACTAGACATATCCGCTTTTAATGCGTTGAAGGCCTCCGCTCGCCTGGGTCCCCAATCCCAAGGCATGACCTTCTTCAGGAGTTCTGTCAATGGCATTGCGATGAGGGAGTAATTCTTCACAAATCGCCGATAGAAATTGCATAGGCCAAGGAAAGCCCTCAAGGCATGGATATTCTTGCGCGGTGGCCAATCTGTGATAGCTTGGATCTTTTGCTAGTCCATATTGATCTGCCCTTCCTCAATGACATGTCCGAGGAATTCGATTTGTTTTTTAGCAAAGGAGCACTTGGATATCTTTGCGTATAATTCATGCTCCCACAATCGGGCTAGGACCTTCCGCAAATGCTCTAGGTGTTCTTCCAGGGTTTGGCTGTAAACCACAATGTCATCCAAATAGACCACCACAAATTCGTCAATGTACTCTCGGAATACCTGGTTCATAAGGGTGCAAAATGTGGCTGGAGTGTAAGTCAAGCCGAACAAAATAACCAAGAAATCGAATGACCCATATCTTGTCACATAGGTCATCTTGTGTTCATCACCCTCAGTAATTCGAACTTTCCAATACCCTGTCTCCAGGTCAATTTTCGCGAACACCGTCGCACCCCCCAATATATCAGATAAGTCTACCATGAGCGGAATAGGATACTTATTCTTTACAATTATTTGGTTTAGATCCCTATAATCCACACAGAGTTGTAGACTACCATCATGTTTCTTTTGAAATAGCACAGGGGACCCATATGAGGACTTGAAGAGTACAATGATCCCTGTGTCTAGCATCTCCGTCAACTATCTCTGAAGCTCGGTGAATTTGGGTTGTGACATTCTGTAAGGTGCCCGGGCAGGTGGCTTCTCACCCGGCACTAACTCATTCTCATGGTCCATAGTGCGCCTAGGCGGGAGTCGCTTTGGCATCTCCTGTGGCATGACGTCTTCAAACTCCAGTAGTAGCTCCTTTACGGGTGTAGGAATGGGACCCGATGAGCGTTCTACCTCTTCAATGCATAGCGTAGCCAGGAACATAGGTTTATGTGTTTTGACTCCCTTCTTCAGCTGCAAGGCCGAGATGTTCTCAGCGGCAATCTTCATCGGCATGCACGGGATAATGCAGGGCTTGGCCCCGTTTGCTCCCATCATCATGAACATGTATGCATATAGTACGGGCATGGTGTTGGTTTGCCTCAAGAATTCCAGCCCAACTATCAACTCGAAGTCATCTATGATCACCACGCACAAGTTGAATTTTCCTTCATAAGGACCCAACTTCACTGGTACTTCTTTGGCTATTCCACCTACTGGCTGAGGAGGCGAGTTGATAGCGTTGACATGACCTCTGACCTTTCCTACAACTATACCAAGACGCTCCACCTGAGTTGAGGCCAAGTAGTTGTGGGTAGCACCCGTATCTATCATCGCTCAATTGGGTTTGCCATTCACCTTCAGTTCAATGAACATCAAGGTCCTCTCTTGTTTAAGAAGAGTTCTCTCATTCTTCTTCTTTTTACCTTTCTTAGTGATTGGGCAGGGGTCCTTCTTCTTATGGATTCCAGCATTGGTTCCTGTTAATGCCTCAGAAATAGAACCAACAATTGCATTGAAGGCATCTACTGGTTCAGTCTGCTTCGCATCATCTGCTTCGTTATCCGCCCCATCATCAAAAGCTTGATGGGCGTTCATCTGTGCATGTGGGCATTCATTATTTCAATGTGGCACGCCGCAATGACGGCATCCTGAAGGGGGATTTCTCCCCCGATCATTATTGTTTGAGGCAGCACTGTTGCTGCTTGAGGAAGGAGTCTTAGATTTGGTGGCACTCCGGTCTCCCCCACTTCTATTAGGGACATCACTGTTAGACTGGCCTCCTTCGTATCCCGCTCGGACAGACAGTTGAGGCCTATCCTTCCGAGTTTCCACTTGAAGTACTGCTCGATGTCGAAGATGAAATTTTCCACTTCTTTAGCATTCCGAGCTCCACTGTATGGCTTTGGCTCAGGAATTTTCAGTTTTTGTGCTACAGGGGCGAGGTTCACAGCACCCCCGATTTGGTTTCCACCTCCTTGAAGCAATCCATGTAGAGCAGCATTGACAACATTGAGCTGGCCTGTCAAGTTGTCTATAGTTTGTTGCATGGTAGTGACCTTGTCTGCCTCTTCTGCCCTATAGGCTAAATCCTCGGCACACTCCTATTAGAGGCCCCCGAATTTACCAAAATTTTGGATGCCTCAGTGGCTTCCATTTGCCGGTCTCCTTAAGAGTCGCGACTGATATTTTCTATGTCAACTTCGGCCTGGAGCGGTCTGTAGTCCAAGTCGTCCAACCTTTGCACTAGGCTGATTTGTAGTTCAGGCATCATATTTACGATGGGTCGTAATACGTCAATCGTCTCTTCAAGGGCCACAATGTGGTCCCCATGATTCACCATGGTCAGAAATGGTAGTAATGGCAATGCATTCGCTCGTCTGATGTCGAGCCTAGGCTCTGATACCAACTGCTAAGGCTAAGCAGCAGATGTCAACGCAGTTGTTATCTGCCAACTAAGGTCCCCTCCGTATGCTAGACGAGATTGTCAGTGTCGTACGGGAAAATCAATGTCAAGAACAATTGGGAGAATTTAAAGAAAGCTTGATTGCATTAATGAAAGCTATTACAAAAGAATGCAACGCGGTGTCGAGGGCGAGAGACACCAGTACAGAGAATTACTTGCTAGAAATTTTGATTGCTTGATCCCCCCCCCCCTCCAAATAATGCTTAAAAAAATAAACCAAAGCTACAAGACTTGACCTAACTAAGCTAGAGGAACATAATGAAAGTACATGGAATAAAAGTACTCTATATTTACAATGAAAATGACTTAGTTTTATACAAGGTAGAAACAGGTCCGTTGTCAGCAACTCTGTCTTTGGTATCACGATCTGCGTGCGCGGTGCTGTTGGCAGCTGCCTACGGCTTGGCGCTATCGAGGGATATCGGTGGGGCGACAAAAGCACATGCGCGCTTGTCACTTGGCGCATCCAAGATTACGGGACCATCTGTGGCGCTAGGTATTGGGAGGCTTGCCAGGACGCTACGGGACGCGTTCAAGGGGTCATGGGGCATGACTGCAAAGCCGCCCCAGAACTTGTGACATCGCATGATAGTTTCTACTTTCTAGCATAAGGGCATGTATAACTAAAAATTAAAGTTAGAATAAATTCTTAATATAAATATTGTTACTTTTTAAAATAGAGTAAAAATGAGATAGTATATGGTAAAATGAAACATATGTAGCTATTTGACCGTTCCTCCACGTGCTTGAGTTTGCCCTCGTTATTACACTCTTTTGGATCCCGTTTTTGGTTAAAACCCCCCGTAACGCCATGATGACGCGGATCTCATGCAGATCCAACACCTCAATAAAATACATGGAATCTAAAACCACTTGTAAAAAAATACTCTCATTATTTGCAAAAGGAAATATACTAATGTAATCCATCTGAATATTACATGGAATCTAAAATCACTTGTAAAAAAATACGGGTCAATTGGTTTCTTGGCTCGTTACAAACATATTTTAATTTTATGACCTAACTTTTTTTTTATACATGAAAGATTTATTTTTACACTTAAAAGATCTCTCTTTAACACATAAAAGATTTTTAAAAAGTTATTTTCGTAAATTTAAAATTATAAAAAATCATGACGTACAAATAACAATATTTTTTTACAGTCAGTTATTTGGTTCATTCATGAAATCTAAACTATGGATCTTCTAAAAGCTCCATCCATGCTTGCGGTGTACAAAAAGCATCCCAATTATGAAGAGGTGAAATAGAAGAAAGAAAATATATGCCGTTTTCGGGTAAATTTCATAAATGGTTATATATAGGAACGAATTTATAGGCAAATACATGAGGCACGTGATTCATGATCTTTCCGTCAAACTAGATATTTTATGTATATATTTTTTATAATTGGCATAGTATTAGCTGCTGGCACCCATGCTCCAAAGAGGTTAAATAACTCACTTGATTGAATGTTGAGTTATTTATCTAGAGGACCAAGGAGCAAATCCCACTTTACATTTTTATTTTTCCTTTTTAATGATGCACCTATGTTATAAAAATTCTAAATCTGCCTCCGGTCATATAACTATGATTTTTTTTACCAAAGTCATATAACTTTGTTTCCTCGCACAAAAATTAGATAACTCTGACTTTTTTTCACCAAATTCATATAACTTTTTTCTCATACAAAAAATCATAAAACTTTCACTAACTCATACAAAAATCATAGTTGAAAAATAAATTTTTCGGTCGAATTTTTGTATTTTTTATTTTCAATCTAATAAATAATTATCCAATTAAATAGAAAAAATATGAGTATATTTTTATCCATTCCCAAAAATAAGAACGTGTGTGTGAGTTCTATATATCCTCAAACATACNTATATATATATATATATATATATATATATATATATATATATATATATATATAAAATTTTAGTTTTCCTTAAAATAGGAATGATCCAACTCACCCTGACTGAATACTCATATACATAAGTTAAAATAATATCAAAGGTGAATTTTCCATCCATAAAAAATTTAGTTTGGAATGCATGAGATTTCTGACAAAAAGAAAAAAGAAATAAAGGTATAATTAGAGAGTACTTGAAATAAAAATGCTATCAATTTGAATAAAATTTTTGAAAAGAAAAATAGGAGATAAAAGTATCATGTTTTGAAGGATTTGGTATTCCCTCTTAGTATTATTTTAATTTATATGTATGAGTATTGGGTCGGGTCACTACTAAAAATCAGGTTTTAGCGACGGCTTTAAAATCTGTAGCTAAACAGAAAAATCTGCCGCTAATCTCATTTAGCGACGGATTAGCAACTGATTATGAAGAAATCCTGCTCGCTACGAGTATTTTAGCGACATATTAGCGACGACATTCGTAGCTAATTCTAATTTTTTTTTGTGGTGGGTGGGCCATGATGGGTTGAGTCATCCCTATTTTAATTGGATTATTATTTATTAGACTGGAAATAAAAAAATAAAAGATTACAAAATAAGAAAATATTACTGAAAAATTGTACTTTTCGATCATTATGATTTTTGTGTGAGTTTGTGAAAGTTTTATGACTTTTGTGTGAGAAAATAAAGTTATACAACTTTAATAAATAAAAAAAGTCATAATTATATAATATTTGTGTAAGAAAACAAAGTTATATGACTTTGGTAAAAAAAAATCATCATTATGACCATTTGTGAAATTTACCGTCACCCTGTTGTTCCCTTACACTCAACTCCATTTTCTTACTCCCTCCATGCTCCCATAATTAGTTAGGTTAAAAAGAGACACCTTTTTATATATAAAAAATTATAACTTTATTCTTTTTATTTTGTTCTGATTGATATGCTTTTATATATATAAAATCTCATAACATATTCACGATCACAAATTTCAAATTTCTTTCTTAAATTCGGTGCTTAACAAACATCGACACATAAATTAAAACGTGAGAGTATATTGTACATATGTACAACTAGCATATGATGCTTGTTCTTAACTTCCACAAGAATTTCGATTATATATGGGATCTAAATGTTTAATTTTGAAAGGTACAATCACTATACTTGTTATTTCCATTATATAGAGATTGTAGTTAGTACGTGTATGAGTTACAAGGAGTGTATTCAAAGCTAAATAATATTGGGTAGGCATTAATTATTTAGAGTACTTTAATCCAAACTTTTTGAGGGATGGTTACAAATTTCGCTACTGATTAGAAAACGAAATGAAAAAGAAAAGAAAAACACAATCAGACTTGGTCATACATCTAATTTTGTTGATAACCTTTTTTTCTTTTTAAATTGTTTTCTTCCTTGCATAGGTACTCCATAGGTCAGTGAGATCTAATAATGCCAAAATATGATCTTGAAATGTGAAAGCGCAGACAACATGTGAACGAGAGTTCGATTAATAAAAGTAGTGATTCTTCATATCGTATGATATAGAGATGCACATTCAATGATTGACTATCGTACGATTTTTAATTTGAGCTTGTTTAGTATGCTCCTTATCAATTAATTACGTACCTATTAAATTACTCGTCATACGGAACGAGTACACTTCATCTTTTTTCTTTCTTTTGTTTCTTTCTATTCATCTAGACCAAAACAACGACAAATATAGAAGTTATCTACGTTTGAAATTACATAATCTTCTTAAATATTTAATTTTATAAACGAGTTAAGCAATTTTTAACATTTCCTAATATGATTAGCGCGCCTTGTCTATTGAATTTCATATTGGGCATGAATCACTTAATGTTTGAGATGAGCTTGGAAATAGTTTAGATTTTATGGTGGATCTACGAGTTCGCAATTGGAGGGCCAATTTAGTTGTCCTCTATCCACTTCTAACATTGGCAATTTTCCAAATTGAAACTGTCATATAGGCGAAAAGGAGAGTAGACTTAAGCCTAACCAACCTTTTTTATCGCTTCTGAATATATATATATATATATATATATATATATATATATATATATAAAGGCTCAACAGCTATATGTGTCTTATCTCTATTTTGTGGTGTTTTAGATTTATATAATGATTCGGATTAATTTATATTAACTTAAAATCGTTTTACGTTTTTTCAAAAGGTCACGAATAAATTAAGGAAAAGGTGAAAGGGTTAATTTCTTGGGGGATATAATGATGAAAAGCAAAGCAATAATTCAGATAAATAACAAAGAAAATAAAGAAATCGATTAACACGTCTTCACTGAACATTCAATGGGTGTGGAAAGCTTATCGCTAGAGTCAAGACAGTGAAGCCAGTCTCTTTATAGGATCTATGCCTTGACCTTGAAAGCCAGTTATAATTTTGTGTGTGTGTGGGGGGGGGGGGGGGGGGGGGGGGGGGGGGGGAGGTATTCCATTGTTTATTTTGTTCTAAATAGAAAATAAATTCTCGTTCGGTTTAGTTGAGGGATTAATTAATCAGAAACACGGCTTAAGTTGTCTGGTGGAACTGCATATATAAGAGCGGAAATTTTAGACTGCAGATTAGTCAGATAGAGTTAATTTAAGAAAAAGAAATCAAATTAAGAAAACCAAGAGAGAATAAAAATATATATAGGTATTCCCAAGAAAATGGTGAGAACTCCTTCTGTTGACAAGCATGGAATTAAAAGAGGCGCATGGAGTGAAGAAGAAGACAACAAACTTAGAGATTTTGTTGAAAAAAATGGTCATCCGAATTGGCGGCAATTGCCTAAATATGCTGGTTAGTACCATTTCCTTTTGTCAATAGTTATTTTTTCTTTTGCTTTTAGGAAGAGAAAGTTGTTGGAGTATTTATTTTTGGATATTTTTCAGGACTAATGAGATGTGGAAAGAGCTGCAGACTGAGATGGATGAATTACTTGAGACCTGGTTTAAAGAAAGGAAATTATAGCCATGAAGAAGAGGAGCTCATTATTAAATTACACAATGAACTAGGAAACAGGTATAAATTACAAAGATTAACTAAGTTGTAGTATTATTACCTTTTGAAGTTCTTAAGTCTTAACGTATTATTCAAATCTTGCAGATGGTCAGCCATTGCAGAAAAATTACCAGGAAGATCGGACAACGATATCAAAAACCAATGGCATGCTCATCTTAAGAAACGTGCGACTATAAATACCAATTCATCCACGTCGACGGAGCAATTTACTGAATCTTCACAATCTCAAAATGAGCAATCTTCTTATAAAGTTTCAGAACAGGAAGCTGGTTGTGATATGAAAGAGATGCCATTTGCTAGTGTAAATGTCGTTGACAGTTTAGTAGAGGTTTCATCAAGTGATTTATCCAAGTTAGATTCGAGTTGTTCCCTTTTAAATGGAATGGATTGGATTGAAGAAGATCATATCAGGTCAATGCAACAACACTCAAGTATCAATTCAATGGAACCACTTCCAGCAGATTTCTTTAACTTTTGCTGGACAAATCCCATCGACAATTTTCAGACAGAACCCTTTGACAATTATTGGTCCGAACCCTTCGACCATTTCTGGAAACAACCATTCATATAAGTTTTTAATACATTTTATTTTGCAAGTTTTTGAAAGAACGATGACGACAGAGCATGTGCTGATCAATGGCATATCAGAGCTTTTAATTTTTTTTATTTTGAATGATAATATTGTACTATGTTTACCTCATAATGACTAATATAATTGTTTACAGCATACCAAGCTTGTCTTGTTTTCATTAGTCAGATTATTTTATTAGATAATGGATCCTTCCTCCACGTGTTAAAAAGAAACTTTTATTATTTTTTTCACCAATAAGACATCTTATTCAGTAAATGAAATGTCTACTTGTATTATAGAAGTATATATATATATATATATATTTTGCCTCGTCATTGAACTCTTTTGGATACGCGTTTTAGGTTAAAACTGTCTGTAACACGACGATATACTATGACGTAGTTCTCATGCTGATTGATGACCTCATCAATTAACCAAGAACATTGGGTATTACCCAATGCCACTACAGTAGTATTTATTTATTCAATTGCTCGAAATAATTTAATCGACCTGAGGTTTTTTTGGACTATTAGTGACACTCGATTATTTGGTTCAATAAAGAAATCTCAAGTATGGATCGTCTAAAAGCTCCATGCATATGTGCGTCGAACGAAATGCATCCAGACGTATTAAAGAGGGAAATGCCAGAAAGAATATCGATTTTTTATACAAATACTCGATCAAATTTACTGTTTGTTTTTTTTTTAATTTAGTATTTGTAGATTATGAACTAACTGTACACGTTTATACATTATTAACATGATTTATTTATATTTATACATTCGTTAGCTATTTTTAATTTAAACTATTGGATGAGCGATTATTTTGATTAGTTCTCGTTCTCTTACCTCTAGGTTGTTAGTCAGTTAGTACAATACAATATTTAGACATTTCGATCTGGTATTTTGGTATTCAATTTCTTAAAACACCATATCAATACCATACCTAACTAAATTCGATATGGTTCCGGGTTTTCTCCTTTCAGTTTCGATTTATTGGTCTGGTAACTTCGGTTTGTTCGACTCGAATATTAACTAGTGCATAGAGGTATAGACTGTATTATTCTTATTAAAGCACTCACAAATATAAAAATAAAAATGTTCTAAGCTCTCCTAACTTGATAAATTTTTTGTCCAAAACCAGCAAGCATCAACTGATATAAAGAAAAAAAAAGTACATAAAGGAATAAATTTGATTGTTAAAAATGTCTTATTACTTGTTTAGAATTAATTGATGAACTTAGAGAACACAACAAGGACTAATCCAATAAGTACAACAGTAATACACAAGTAACAAAGTAAAAAATACCCTAAAACCTTTAAAATTTTACGTTAAGTTGTTAGGCAACCTAGAGATTAAGACTCAGAATTTGCAGCATACCTTGTTCCTCCATTTCCCAAGCTAGAATCTGCGGCCTACCTGGAGGGTAAGCTCCCGTTCGGCCATAAATTTTGACAATGTATTTTTAATATTTTTTTGAAATCATTGTTTGTTCACGGAATATAATCATTTTTTGAAAAATAAAATTGGATTTTTTTCACAAGTTCCCAAAATCTTGTTTGGTGTAAGTTTTAGGTAAAAAAATTTCTTCCACTCACAAAACTTCAAAAAAATTCAAATAAAATACATGTACAAACATAATTTCAACTTTTAAAAGTTATTTTTTAACACAACCTCAAAAAGTCTTTTTCAAGTTTCAACCAAATCTATGTCCAAACGTTAACTAAAATTCAGAAGCTGATACAAGGTGTAGCGACCCGGTCCGTCGTTTCGAGAGTTGAGTTGTTGTATGACATACAGGGTAAGTTGGCTCGGGTCCGGAGTGAATTCAAAATGAATTGAGACACTTAGTCTCTTAATTGAAAGCCTAAGTTGGAAAAGTCGATTGGATGTCGACTTATGTGTAAACGACCTCGGATTTGAATTTTGATGGTTCTGTTAGTTCTGTTGGGTTATTTTAGACTTAGGAGCGCGTCCAGATTGTGATTTGGAGGTCTGTAGTAGAATAAAACTGAAATGTTAAAAGTTGAAATTTTGGAAAGTTCGACCGGGAGTGAACTTTTTGATATCGGGGTCATATTAGATTTTCAAAAGTTGGAGTAGGTTTGTGGTGTCATTTATGACTTGTGTGCAAAATTTGAGGTCAATCAGACGTGATTTGATAGGTCTCGGCGTCGTTTGTAGAATTTTGAAATTTCAAAGCTCATTAGACTTGAATCCGTGTGCATTTCGTGTTTTTGATGTTCTTTGAGATGATTTGAGGGTTCTACTAAGTTCAAATAGTGTTTTGGGACTTGATTATATGTTTGGTTGAGGTCCCGGGGGTCTCGGGTGAGTTTCGGAGGGTTAACAAATCATTTTTTGACTTAGGTTGTTAGCTGATAACTGCTAGTGTGTTTCTTCTAGTTTCCTCTTACGCGTTCGTGAGAGGAGCCTCGTGTTTGCGAAGGGTGCTTGTGAGCTGGGAAGATTTATTCTCCGTGTTCCCGAAGAGGAGGACGCGAACGCAAAGGTGTGGACTGTGTGTGCATCACGAACGCGAGAGAGACATGTCACGTTCGTGAAGAGATGTTGAGATAGTTGGGAACCCCAGGCCCTTGGTCCACGCGTTCGCGGGGCAGGGGTCGCGTTCGCGAAGAGTGGTGCTGGCAAAGGTTTGCATTTGCGGAGCTGTGGTCGCGTTCGCGGAGCTATGGTCGCATTCGCGGAGTGTTAAATTGAGAGGCAGGCAGATTGGTCTACGCGAATGAGAGAGGAAGGTCGCGTTCGCGATGAGGGAATATCTGGGCAGCAGTGTTAAATTTCAGAAACGAAGGTTTGAACTCATTTTTCATATTTTGAGCTAGAGAGCACGGATTTGGGAGATTCTTGAAGGGATTTTCAAGGAGTTGATTGTGGTAAGTGCTTCTTACTTGGTTTTAGCTACATTCCATGATTATACCTTTAATTCCATCATCTAATTTGTGATTTAGGGTGGAATATTTAGGAAAAAAGGAAGATTTCTTGAGTTAGATTTTTGAGATTTTGAATAGGATTTTGTTATCGAATTTGAGTAAATTTGATATGGTTAGACTTGTAAGTGAATGCGCTTTCTGGTTTTGCGACTTTTGTCGGATTTCGAGACGTGAGCCCGGGGGTCGGGTTGAGCTGATTTCAGGTTTTTGGCTATAATTTAGTATTTTTCTTGTGGAATTGATCCCTTTAGCCTATATTAATTGTATTGTACTGCTTATGGCTAGATTCAGGACGTTTGGAGACCGATTTGAGAGGCAAAGTCATTTTGGAGTAGAGTTTTGCTCGGATTGAGGTAAGTAACACTTTCAAACTTGGTTCTAAGGGTTCGAAACCCCGAGTTATGTGTTATGTGATTGGTATTGACGTGACACACATGCCAAGTGATGGGTGTGCGGGCGTGCACCGTGAAAATTGTGACATGGTCGATTCCACGACATTGTATAATGGTTCTATCTTGTTGATATCAATATTTTCATCATGTGATAAAACAATTGAGCTGTCGATCATGCTATATATCATGTTTATGCTTTATGCCGGTGCTGTTGGGACCCATAGTAGTCGTTTCTTGCTGTTATCTTACTGATTTCATTCACATTTCGTTCTCAGTCATATCTATGCATCTCATATCATATCGCAGTCTCTGTTGTTATTTATTGATATATCATATCATTATTTTCGGGCTAATTTCATGATATTGTGAGCGCGTGAGTGAGACTGGAGAGGTTGATGATTGAGTGAGGCCGAGAGTCTGATTATGAGTGAAAATTATGAGATCGAGCTACACCCGCATCGATTATATTGATTTATGATAGTGTTTGGGCTGAATGAGCCCCTCCGAAGTCTGTACACACCCCCAGTGAGCGTGATTGATATTATTGAGGGATGGATCTTTCCTAGACATAGATCTTGTCTGAAGCATGATATACCTGGAGATGGATCTTCTCCACGGGATGGATTGGCCCTCTTTGATACCGGGTGACTGATAGTCAGTGATGTATATATTCTGGGATGGATCTTCCCTGGGCCGTATGGGCCATATATAGTACCGAGTGGTTGAGTATTTGAGAGTGTGAGCACATGAGGCTGTCAGCATGGTGCATCAAATACAGTATGTGCATTGGCATGTAGGAGTAAAAGAGTTATATCCTTTACATTGTGCAAACTTGATCTATTGTGTTGTTTTGAACTATCCATTTAACTTGAAAGCATGCGTACGTTTATGCACTGTTATTTCTATTTTTAACTGTACTGGTGGAATTCGTCACTACCTTTCAGTCCATAGGTTGGATTTGTAACTTACCGAGTTGGTTGTACTCACGTTACACCATGCACCTCGTGTGCAGATCCAGGTGCTTCGTGTCACGGCAGCTGCTGATCGAGGAGTCAGGATTTGGATGACTATTGAGGTAGCTGCATGGTGTTCGCAGGCCTTGATTCTCCCTCTTTATCTTTATCTGCATTTCAATTTTATTCCCTAGACATTGTAGTAGACTATATTCCGGTATAGATGCTCATATACTCTGTGATACCCCGATTTTGGGATAGATTGTATCGTATTTCGGATTAGTTTAGTTTCTAAAAGGCTTTTCTTCAATATTAATAGCTTCCGTCTTTATTTTCAAAGTTTTTGCTGTGTTGAGATGTTGAGTAGTGGCTTGTCTAATTCCACGATAGACGTCATCACGACGGTTTATTTTTCGGCCGTGACACAAGAGGTTTAAGAGCTTAATTTTGAAATAAAGGAATATCACCAATCTACTATTGTATTTGTGTAGGATTATTATTACATACGAGGTGTAAGCATATGAGTTTAAGATACAGAAGATGTATATGTAATTAGATAAGTAATATTACAGATGTATTTAGAGTAATTATTTAATCTAAAACTTTGACCATTTAAAAATTCTATTACTTCATAGAGAGAAAAGTAAAAGAAAAAAAAGAAGAAAAAAAAAGCGAAAAAGACTTGGTCATACAACAACTAATATTGCCAAAATAAGTTCTTGTTTTAATGTGATCAGTTGTCGGGGTGTTGTGCAGGATATTCGAGTGAAATGTGAACACTGAATAGAAGAAATGGCAGACAACATGTGAAGTCCTAATTAAGGACACTATATAACAGAGTACCGGTTGCTAAAAGTAGTTTATTCCTTACATTTATATCATTCAATTATTGATCTATCTTAAGATTTTCGATTTCAGCTTGTTTAGTGTGCTCCTTATCTTATACTCCATCTCTTCCATTATACTTATGTGAAAGTGGTTGACTAATCATGAAAATTTACCGAAATTATTTTATATGTAAATTAAATATATAGTAAGTACCAAAATTATGTTTAATAAAAAGAATAGGTTTATTAGATTAATCGTATATACGGAAGCGACCACTTTTCTTTCGGTTGTCCTTTTCAATTTACCAATTTAATAGACCAAAATAACGACAAATAGAGAAGTTATCGTGGACCTTTTTCAAAAGATAACAAATGTACCAAGGAAAAATGTCAAAGGTTTTCACGGATATATAAAAAGCAAAGATATAATTCAGGTAAATAACATGTTATTCGGTCAGAACGGGCATGTCTTTTTTGTAACTAATCGAGGTTGGATCATGATAGACCACGGTTCAGCTTCGTATTATATCGAGCCTCAATATGAAGTTAGGTTGCTGGACCTTTAATTCAAGTACCGGTCAAGGACGATGATCAATAAAGATCGAGACCGAACGGAACGGAGATCAAGTGGGATCAAAGGGGGTTTACCTGGTCAAGTAACGGTAAGCCGAAATAATCGAGATCGAGCGAGGATCACAGTGAGAATCTCGGCACGTATCAAATCAAAGCCGATTAAGCAATCAATCATGGAATTTCTTACTGTATTTAGAATTGTACAATAAGCAGAACCCCTCTACTATATAAAAGAGGGTTCTATTCATTTTATAATCATTACATTCACGCAGTACAAAATAATATATTACATTTTCTCTCTTAAGCTTTAAATGCTCTGTTGCTCAGTTCACAATTCCAGTAGCCTACTGGTTTAGTTCGAGGGCGACCTAGCTCGAGGGAAAAAGCTGCATATCTAATTTAGTTTGCTTTATTTTATTTAGAGTCAATTTTTAATATCAATTTAACACTTTGTGCCAAGTGAAATCGCATATTCTTAAAACCAATTAAATTTAATTGTTATCCGTTTTTAAGAGTAAACAATTTGGCGCCCACCGTAGGGCTAAGGATAATAGTGATTGATTGCCTGGTACTAACTTTCGTAACACACACTATTTTATACTTGTTCTTATGAGTATCTTTGATTCCAATATCAGCATGTCGAACTCTCAAGCAGCACCCGAGCGCGGCTCCTAAACCCATTCCCAAGAAGTTTCGTATGCCTGAAATTCCCAAGTATAATGGAACTACCAACCCCAACGAGCATGTCACTTCTTACACATATGCAATTAAGGGTAACAATATGGAGGATGATGAGATCGAGTCCGTATTGTTGAAGAAATTCGGGGAGACCTTATCGAAGGCGGCGATGATATAGTACCATAATTTGCCACCCAACTCCATTGATTCTTTTGCCAAGCTCGTAGATTCCTTTGTTAAAGCACACGCTGGAGCTATAAAGGTCGAGGTTAGGAAGTTGGACCTCTTCAAAGTAAAGCAGAAAGATAACGAGATGCTTAAAGAGTTTGTGACTCGGTTACAGATGGAACGCATGGATCTACCACCAGTTGCCGATGATTGTGCCGTTCAGGTCTTCACTCAAGGATTAAATGTACGAAGCTTGGTGGCCTCACAACATTTAAAGTAGAACTTGATGTGCATAATCTATATCAGTCAAAGATTAGGGTCGAAGATGACAAGTTGGGAACTCCTTCATGTTCCGTTTATCCTATCAGTCCCATCGACAAAGTTAAAAGGGATATTGACCGGGAACCACGGCCAAACAGATATTGATACCAGCCATACAATGGAGATCGAAGAAACAATGGGCCTGGACACAACCCCGTTCGAGTTGATAGAAGAAATGATTGAGGTTAGAGCTCTCGAGGGCTCATGAGTAAGAGTTGTTTCGACAGGAATGTCAAGCCCAAAGAAGCATCGCGGCTATCGAAATACAACTTCAATGTTGATGTGTCACCTATCGTATCATCCATCGTGTGCATCAAACACACTAGGTGGCCTCGACAACTGCAGACTGATCCAGCCTAGAGAAATCCTAATAAAATGTGCAAGAATCATGGCACCCATGGTCATAGAACAGAAAATTTTAGACAACTGATGAAGGAGGTAGCCTATTTGTTCAACGAAGGGCATCTTCGAGAATTCTTCAGCGATCGGGCTAAGAACCACTTTAGAAACAAAGATTCAAATAGACAGAATGAGCAAGAGGATCTGCAACACATAATCCACATGATCGTTGGAGGGGTCGATATTCCTCAGGGGCCCGTATTTAAGCGCACCAAGGTGTCGATCACAAGGTAAAAGCGAATTCAGGATTATGTACCAGAATGGACCTTGTCTTTACAACCCCACAACGACGCACTAGTAATATATGTTCTTATGAATAAAACTCAAGTTAAACGTGTTTTGATTGATCCAGTTAGCTCGGCCAACACTATTCGATCGAGGGTCGTAGAACAACTCGGCCTACAGGATCAAGTTGTGTCCAAAGTCCGAGTACTTAACGGCTTCAACATGGCATGCAAAACCACCAAAAGCAAAATAACTTATTAGTAAAGGTGGCCGGGACCATCCAAGAAACAAAGTTTCATGTGATCGAGGGTGACATGAGGCATAACGCCTTATTCGGAAGGCCATGGATCCATAACATGAGGGTAGTACCCTCGACCCTTCACAAGGTTCTGAAGTTCTCGACGCCGGAAGGAGTCAAAACAGTCTACGGGGAGCAACCCGCCGCCAAGGAAATATTTTCAGTCGACGAAGTGATACTAATATCGACACTCTCATCAACAAAAGGATCGGATTCGAAGAGAAAACAGGAGGTGAAATAGCAACCACAAACACCAGCCTCGACCCAGTCAGAAAAATAGGGGATTGAAGAGGATGACGACTACGGGGTCCCTCGATCCTTCATAGTCCCCGATGACTCCGACGCCGCCAAGTCAATGATCGAAGACCTGGAACAAGTCATACTGATCGAACATCTGCTCGAACGAAAGGTATACCTAGGCACGGGGTTAACCCTCGAGCTCAGGAAAAAACTTATTTAATTCTTTTTAGCTAACATGGATTTCTTTGCTTGGTCCCATTTCGACATGACATGGATCCCACCGGAAATCACTACCCTTAAACTAAGCCTGGACCCGAAGTCCCATCCGGTGAAACAAAGAAGACCCCAGTCTGAGGTCAAACACGCTTTCATCAAAGACGAGGTAACCAAACTTCTAAAATTAGGGTCCATCCGGGAAGTAAAATATCCCTAATCGTTAGCAAACTTAGTAGTAGTCAAGGGAAACAAAATTAGAACGTGTGTAGATTATAAAGACATGAATAAAGCGTGTCCCAATGATTCTTTTCCTTTTCCTAATATCGATCGAATGATCTATGCCACGGCCGACCACGATATTCTCAGTTTTCTCGAAGCCTATTCCGGGTACAACCAAACACAGATGAAACGGAGGATTAGGAAAAGACCTCGTTTATCACTAAGTACGGCACCTACTGTTATAATGTAATGCATTCGGACTAAAAAATATTGGTGCAACTTATCAACGCCTAGTAAACCAGAAGTTCGAAGAACAAATAGGAAAATCAATATAGGTTTATATTGATGACATATTAGTTAAGCCCTTGCGAGCATAAGACCATTTGAAGCATTTGTAGGAAACTTTCAGCATATTCAAAAGGTACAACATGAAGCTCAACCCAGAGAAATGTCCATTCAGGGTTGGCTCAGACAAGTTACTTGGCTTCATGGTGTCCAATCGAGGAATTGAGATCAACCCCAATAAAATCAAAACCCCGCTGCTGCTTCACACGCCAAAAGCAGACGAGCAGCTTTACCTGTATTTAGAAATATCGGAGATAGCGGTAAGTGGAGTCTTGGTCTGAGAAAATCGAGGTTTTCAATTCCCAATCTATTATGTTAGTCGGACCTTAGGTGAGGACAAAGCCATATATCCACACCTAGAAAAATTGGTGCTCGCTTTAATAAACGCCTCTAGGAAACTAAAACCATATTTTCAATGCCATCTAATATTTGTTGTAATAACTTATCCACTTCGAAATATTTTTCACAAGCCCGAGCTTTGGGGACGGTTAGCCAAATGGGTCGTATAAATCAGCGAGTACGATATTGAATATCGACATCGAACAACCATCAAGTCTCAAATCTTGGCAGACTTTGTGGTTGAAAGAGAAATATTAGTAAAATCGGTACATCCTCGGGGGGTCTCGATCCTATTTACAAATGGTGCTTCGAACGCAAAAGGGTCCGGGCTAGGAATCATACTAAAACCACCCACAGGTAATGTAGTTAGGCAATCTATTAGGACTACAAAATTGACTAACAATGAGGCTGAATATGAGGCCATGATTGCAGGTCTCAAATCAGCTAAAGGCTTGGGAGCAAAGGTCATCGAGGCCAAGTATGATTCCCTCATAGTGGTAAACCAAGTTAACATGACCTTTGAAGTCCGAGAAGACCGAATGCAGAGATACTTGCATAAGCTACAGGTGACTCTACATCGATTCAAGGAATGGACCTTGCAACATGTACCTCGAGATCAGAACAGTGAGGCTGATGCCCTCACAAACTTAAGGTCATCGGTCGAAGATGACAAACTAAATTGGGGAGCTGTCGTAGAACTCATGAGATCGGTGATCGAAGAAGTTCATGTCGAGATAAACTCCACAAGTTTGACCTGGGATTGGAGAAACAAATACGTAGAGTATTTTAAGAACAAGAAGCTCCCATCAGATCCAAAGGAGTCTAGAGTTCTACGCACGAAGGCATCATGATTCACCTTGTACGAAGACGGAACGTTGTTCAGAAGGTTGTTCGATAGTCCGTTAGCGATATGTCTGCGACCAGGAGATACCAAATATGTCCTAAGGGATTTCCATGAGGACACTTGCGAAAATCATTTTGGTGTCGAATAGCTGGTCTACAAAGTGATCAGAGTCGGGTAATACTGGATCGACATGGAGAAATATGCAAAGGAGTTCGTTCGAAAATGCGACAAATGCCAAAGGCATGCGCCAATGATTCATCAACCCGGGGAACTACTCCATTCGCTCTTATCCCCATGGCAGTTCATAAAATGGGGAATGGACATCGTCGTCCCTTTTCCATCGGCCCCAGTTAAAGCTCAGTTTATTTTATTTATGACTGATTATTTCTCTAAGTGAGTTGAAGCACAGGCTTTCCAGAAATTCAGAGAAAATGAGGTCATAGATTTTATTTGGGACCACATCATATTTCGATTTGGGATGCCCTCCGAGATTGTGTGTGATAATGGAAAGTATTTCATCAGTAGCAAGGTGACGAAATTTCTCGAGGATCACAAGATCAAAAGGATCCTATCAACATCTTATCATCTCAGCGGGAACGGCCAAGTCGAATCAACTAACAAAACCATCATCTAAAATCTTAAGAAGAGACTGACCGAAACCAAAGGGAAATGGAGGGAAATTCTACCCGAGGTTATGTGGGAATACTGCACAACATCGAAATCCAGTACCAGAGCTACCCCGTTATCATTAGTTTATGGCGCTGAAGCTCTAAATCCGGTCGAGGTCGAAGAACTTAGCATCAGATTCTGATATGGAAAAAAAGAGTCAAATAACAAGGCACTAAATACGAGCCTAGAATTGTTGGATGAAAAATGCGAAGCCTCCCTCGTTCGATTGGCTGCCAAAAAACAACGGATCTAAAGATACTACAATCGAAGAGCCAATCTTCGACATTTTAACGTCGGAGACTTGGTGCTAAGGAAAGTCACACTCAACACCCAAAATACGAATGAAGGAAAATTGGATTCGAACTGGGAAGGACCATACTAGATTCTCGAAATCACCAGAAAAGAATCCTACAAGCTCGGAACGGTGAATGGGGAACAACTACCATGCGATTGGAACATATCATACCTAAAACAATACTACTGTTAAGGTATGTCCCCCCTTCATTTTCATTTTTTGTTTTAGACTAACTCTTGCAGGTGATCAACAAGAATCGACGGTGGATTTTTCGGCAGACAAAACAAAGTCTTTAGGTCTAAAAGCACGTGTTGCACTCTTTTTTCTTAGACCATTTTTGTCCCAAATGGGTTTTTTGGCAAGGTTTTTAACGAGGAAACATTGAACCGTGCTAACTTAAAACCAAGCCCAATTACGAATCGGCATCGAAGAACAGTATCCGAGGCTCCTTTGCAATCAACCTCGAATACTGGGCGACATTACTCTTGAATGTCAACTTTGTTGAGAGGAAATTACTTCATAATACCGGGGTCTCGATAGGTGAAATTTGTAAGGGCCAATTGGTCAAACGAACCGTGCTCACATAGGTTGCTCGAGCCTTGGCACAAAATATGTACGCATGTGTAATCATTTTCACAAAAATAAAGAGTAGTATTTTTCCTTGCCATTATCTCATGTCTTAGAAAAAGTTTTTCTACTTTACAATTCCATACCATCAATTTATTATGGAAACGAGATCAAGGGCCGATCATAACTAGAGATCGGATAATCACCCCTACACTCGGGGACTGCTGCCTGAAAAACAAACAGATCGAACTATTGAACATCAAGGGCATAAGATCTTTTAGGCAACCCCCGAATTTAAAGGCCACGACCATACTGACTCAGGGACTATCGTTCAGCTCAAACAACCCGAGTTATCTGACCTCGGGGACAAAATACCTAATAGGCAGTTACCCAATCTCTAAAGGACACGGCCACCCCACTCGGGGATTATTATCTCGGGCAAGCCTGAACAAAATCGGAAAAATGAGCCCAATGGACAGATCCCGTACTAAAAGAATATTACCAAATTAACACGGCTCGGAGACGTCCGAATTCTGTAACAAAATATTCCTTCAAATTCTTTCATAACCGATTTTAAAAAGGCTACCCCCGGAAAAGTCATAAAAGGCTTCAATAATATCGAGCCCCAAAACTCTAACAAATGCTACGGTTTTTGGGACTTTCGAACAATTTCCTATTATCTCATGCTAAAGCATTTTTTATTACAAATTATAAAGCAAAAAAAAGTAAAGACCTAAAAGCTGAAAGGGGAAAGTAAAAGTCCTCTATTCATATACAAAATAAGTCTTCCTTACAAAGGCCAAATCGGCCAAGTACAAAAAAATTTACAACGGCCCGAAAATGGCCCTAGAAAAAAGTACAAAAAGAAAAGAATAAAAATATACTAAGTCTTATGAGGCTTGGTGTCCATCGGACACATCATCTACGTCCTCAAGATCTTCTTCTTCAAACTCACTGAGGCCATTAGAGTCATCCTTAGGGAAGGACAGCTTCCGAGCCCGGCTTTCTTCTGCTCGGGCATTGTCAACCTCGGCCAAAATATTGAAGTCTCTGGCTTGAGCATCCTCGAGGGCCTCCCTCCGATCTTTCCATTTTGCATGATCTATCATGCTCCTAGATTTAGTCTGGATGGCCTCGATGTCGATTTTAAACTGGGCCACTTTTTCATCAGCATTTATGCCGGCCTCGGCCAGCTCAGACGTAGCCTCTTCGAGCTTGTTGGCGGCTGAATCCAGTTGAGACTGAAGCTATTTGATCTTCTCGGTCAGCATCGAGTTTTTCTCTTTCTCATCTCAAAGCTCAATCTCGGCTGAATCCAACTGTGCTTGGACAGTCTCTTTCATCCGACCAAGATATCCATGCATTCCTTGAAAGCCTCGGCTCCGGCCCGTACATCATCCACCTTCTTGATGAGCTGATCGATCTGCTCGAGCCTCTTTCGGATCTGTAGAATTGGGTCATTAGTTGTTATCTCCAATTTGGCTTCACTATCATGAAGCATTCGGAACACCTGTTTGGCCATGTCGGTGTGCTCATCCCGAGCTGCAATCAAATCGGCCTGGATTATTTCACTAAGGAGCCTATAAGTATCGCTCTTCTCACTAAGGCTCCAAACTTCGGCCTTGTGCTCCTCTCAAACACTGACAAAATCTTCGTGGTGTAGCACCGCAGCCTGTAAGTAAGGGAAAAAAGTGTTAAGAGTAATATGCAAATTCAAGTATAAATAAATTAAGGAATAAATTCTCGAAGATTACCCGATTTAGTGCGTGTTGGGCCTCGTTGAACAAGCAGGAAGCCTCCACGGCATTCATGACTGCTTGGTCCTCTTTTGTCACCAAGCCTCTCAGATAGCTCGCAACCCCAATGCGGGGGGAGGGGGGGAGGAGGGGGGGCTCGAGCTTCATTAGGGACGGTCAGCACTAGATGCCATTTGGGATTGGGTTAGCACTTGGAGCCGGAAATTGGTCTATCAGCCTCGAGCTCGATGGAGACCCAATAGCCCCCAGCAATGGTACTTTCCTCGGCACCGATAAGTCACCAAACCCGGGGATCTCCTCAGAAGTAGCCGCTTCGAGCTCACCGAAGAAACCATGAAGATCGACCCTCTGACCTTCATCATGTTGGCCTCTCAAATCATGGAATCTGAAATTTGGGGGGAGTTAAAAATGTCGACCACCCTGAGCTCGACCTCAAGGACCTCTTCTATTGTTTGGGGAGCCTTGCCTTGAGATTCTCCCTCCACCGACTTTGCTGGGGACTGGATGGCTTCTATCTTCTCGACTCGGGGACCTCGGCCGAAGCTCCATTGTCAATTGCCTCCGATTTGGAGGAGTTCTGTACCGACATCGTAGCCCGCGGACGAGCCACCAATCCGGTTTTTTCTTCTTTTTCTTCTTCTTCAGACTCATCCATCAGCCGATGGACTGAGTCCAAATATAGGGGAATAATGTTCCCCTTGGGTTTAAGAGGCCTCCTTGCCTGTCTTTTCTTTTCCGAGACCAAGGGACTCGGGGCCCTTTTCCTCGTTTTCTTCTTGGCCGACTTTGGAGCTGAGGGTTGAGGAAGGGCTTCTTCATCGCTGGAAAGAGGTCCCATCGCAACGTCCTTCCCGAGACCTGCAAAGGAAAGGGAGGCAAGTTAGTTAAGAAAAGACTGAAATGACAAACAGTTAGAGACCAGAAGTTTACCATGGTTGCGAGCCTCCCATCGATCCTTGGAAATCTCCATCCAAGCATATTCGGAGTATGGCCTCTGATATGCCAGGCCCTCGACCCATCTTTTTAACTCCAGAACCGAGTTCGGCATCTGGGCCACAACTGCAACAACAAAATAAAAATAAACAAAGGTTGAAGGAAGTAAAAATGGCAAAGCAGGCATTCAAGGTAAAGACACTTACGGTTCATGTTCCACCTCTCTGAGAATGGTATGTCTTCCGCCGGGGTCAAGTTCAATGTCCTTATTCGGAAAAACCTGTCCATCCAGCCTCGATCACGGGTCTCGTGATATTGGAGAATGGGGCTCTACTGGCCCGGCGGGCGAGCTTAATCAGTCCTCGATAGAGTTGGGAACTGTAGAGGCGCATGAGATGATCGAGGGTACAGGAGCACCCCTCGATCTTGCTGGTGAAGAAGCGGAGAAGGACGACGATTCTCGAGAAAGAGGGGTGGATCTGGCCCAGGGTAATGTAGTACCTTTTGCAGAAGGCTACTGTGACAGGATCCAGGGGGCTAAACATAAATGGGTAAGTGTAAACACTTTTTAGTTAATCCTCTACGTATGTGGCAATCGATTCCTCCGGAGAAGGAACGACCACATCCTTATTCTTCCAGTTGCAATCTTCTTTAAACTTATCGAGGAGGCCCTCAGTAATGGTGCACATATACCTCGGCATTGGCTCAATCGGACCTGCACCGAGGGGGTCTTCTCTATCTTGAAGTCGGCGACAGTTGGGCACCCCGTCGGAATGAATTCCTCAGGGTGGGGCTCCGCCATAGCCACATCGGTGGCATGGCGCGTGGAAGAAGGAGCCTCTTCTTGTGGCACAATTTTGGAAGTCTTAGCCATTTGTGAAAAGCAGATCAGAAAGCAAAGAAATTGATTAAGGTTCAGGAAATTTGGATATGAGAATTAAGAAGAAAGGATTCTTTGAGAGGAAGAAAAGGCGTTGGTTGTAAAAGTTTGAATGAAAGAATATTGAGGGTTTTATAGGTTGAAGGTGACGGTTCAGAATTAGGTAGTGCCCGACCATCTCCTGGCAAGCATTTAATGCCTTGATAACTGGACCGACATGATATTTTGTTGCCTGCATCATGGTCGAGCTAGTCGCTGACGAATAAAGGATGGAGCCCGGGAATTCATGTCGTTTTCCATCATCTTATTTCTGAGAAATGAGGGAACTATTTGTATACGGTCAGAACGGGCCTGCTCCTCTTTTTGTGACTAATCGAGGTTGGATCATGATAGACCACTGTTCAGCCTCGTATTATATCAAGCCTAAATATGAAGCTAGGTTGCTGGACCCTTAATTCGAGGACTGGTCAAGGACGAAGAGCAACCAAGATCGAGATCGAGCGCAATAGAGATCGAGCGCAATAGAGATCGAGTGGGATCGAAGGGGGTTTACCTGGTGAAGTAACGGTAAGACGAAATATCTGAGATCGAGTGAGGATCATGGTAGGAATCTCGACGCGTATCAAGTCAAGACCGATTAATCAGCCAATCATGGAGTTTCTTACTGTATTTAGAATTGTACAATAAGTAGAACCACTCTACTATATAAAAGGGGGTTCTATTCATTTTATAATCATTACATTCACGCAGTACAAAATAATATATTATATTTTCTCTCTTAAGCTTTAACTGCTCTATTGCTCAGTTCACATTTCCAGTAGCCTATTTGTTTAGTTCGAGGGCGACCTAGCTCGAGGGCAAAAACTGCATATCTAATTTGGTTTGCTTTATTTTATTTAGAGTCAATTTTTAATATCAATTTAACATTTTGTGCCAAGTGAAATCGCATATCCTTAAAACCAATTAAATTTAATTGTTATCCGTTTTTAAGAGTAAACAGTTTGGCGCCCACCGTAGGGCTAAGGTTAATAGTGATTGATTGCCTGGTACTAACTTTCGTAACACACACTATTTTATACTTGTTCTTGTGAGTATCTTTGATTCCAAGATCAGCATGTCGAACTCTCAAGCAGCACCCGAGCACGGCTCCTAAACCCATTCACAAGAAGTTCCGCATGCCTGAAATTCCCAAGTATAATGGAACCACTGACCCCAATGAGCATGTCACTTCTTACACATGTGCAATTAAGGGGAACAATATGGAGGATGATGAGATCGAGTCCGTATTATTGAAGAAATTCGGGGAGACCTTATCGAAGGCGGCAATGATATGGTACCATAATTTTCCACCCAACTCCATTGATTCCTTTGCCATGCTTGTAGAGTCCTTTGTTAAAGCACACGCTGGAGCTATAAAGGTCGAGGCTAGGAAGTTGGACCGCTTCAAAGTAAAGCAGAAAGATAACGAGATGCTCAGAGAGTTTGTGACTCGGTTACAGATGGAACGCATGGATCTATCACCAGTTGCCGATGATTGGGCCGTTCAGGTCTTCACTCAAGGATTAAATGTACGAATCTTGGTGGCCTCACAACAGTTAAAGTAGAACTTGATGTGCATAATCTATATCAGTAAAAGATTAGGGTCGAAGATGACAAGTTGGGAACTCTTTCCTGTTCCGTTTAGAATTGTACTATAAGTAGAACTCCTCTACTATATAAAGAGGGTTCTAATCAGTTTGTAATCATTACATTCACGCGACATAAAGCAATATATTACATTTTCTCTCTTAAGCTTTCAATACTCTGTTGGTCAGTTCACATTTTCCAGTAGCCTACTTGTTTGGTTCGAGGGCGACCTAGCTCGAGGGCTAAAGCTGCATATCTAATTTGATTTGCTTTATTTTATTTACAGTCAATTTCTAATATCAATTTAAATATTTTCTCTGTTTTCCGTTTTTAAGGGTAAGCAAACAGAGACAATAAAGAAATCGATTTACACGTCTTCACTGGATCTTCAGTTGGTGGCTGCCTATCACTAGAGTCAAGAAGGTTAAGCACTCTCTTTATTGGATATCCGTTATAATTGGGTGGTAGGGTGGGGGTGGTTCTATTGTTTATTCTGAAAACAAAACAACTTCTTGTTTGGTTTAGTTGAGGGATAAATTAATAAGAAACACGGCTTCAGTTGTCTACTCGAATCACATATAAGAGCAGACAGTTTAGACTGCAAGTTGGTCAGATACAGTTTAAGGTAAAGAAATCAAATTGAAAAACAAAGAGAGGTATCGAATAGTACTTATAATTGCAAATAAAATGGTGAGAACTCCATCTATCGACAAAAATCGAATGAAGAAAGGTGCATGGAGTGAAGACGAAGACAACAAATTAAGAGCTTTTGTCGAAAACAATGGTCATTCGAATTGGCGGCAATTGCCTAAATATGCTGGTTAGAATATGGAGCCCCAAACTTTTCTGATTGTTGTCGTTACTTATTACTTTAATTATCTTTTAGGAAGAGAAAATTCTCATCTCTTTTTGGAGACTATTCAGGTCTAATGAGATGTGGGAAGAGCTGCAGACTGAGATGGATGAATTACTTAAGGCCTGGTTTAAAGAAAGGGAATTATAGCCTTGAAGAAGAGGAACTCATTATTAAATTACACAATGAACTCGGAAACAGGTATAAATTTTGCACCAATATAGTACACATTTGTAGTATTACATATTGAAAGTACTATGGATACTCCTAACGTACGTATCAAATAAATATTGCACAGATGGTCAGCCATTGCAGAAAAATTACCAGGAAGGTCGGATAACGATATCAAAAACCAGTGGCATGCTCATCTTAAGAAACGTGCGAATATAGATACCAATTCATCAACGTCAACAGAGCAATTTACTGAATCTTCACAATCTCAAAATGAACACTCTTCTTATAAAGTATCAGAACAGGAAGCTGGTTGTGATATGAGAGAGTTGCCATCTGCCAGTGTAAATGCCGTTGACACTTCAGCAGAGGTTTCATCAAGTGCTTTATCCAAGTTATATTCGAATATTTCCCTTTTAAATGGAATAGACTGGATTGAAGAAGATTACGATAGGTCAATGGAACAACTTTCAGTTTTAACTTCAGTGGAACCATTACCAGACTCCTTTTGCTGGACAAAACCCATTAACTATTTTCAGACAGAACCCTTTGACCAATGTTGGACCGATAATTTCTGGACAGAACCTTTCTTTTAGTAACTCTTTTATACCTCAACCTACAAAAAGATTTTGAGAGAACCTGTGCAGAGAGGCATATCACAGCTTTTAATTTTAATTTCTTAAAAATTTACAACCTTCACCAGATTATTCATGTTTTCTGTGTATTTCAAGATTTGCAATTGATATTCGTTATTGGGCCACGTTTATACTATAGAAATAAAACTAAATGCTCAATTCGTCACCTTGGTTCATTATTTTTCTTCATTGACATCATATGTGGAGCTAGAAAATAACTTCGCCGTCTGGTGGCGAGAATATAATTTAACGCGCCAAGTCGATTGCTAATGTATCAAAAAACTTAATTATTTATTCTTGTATATTTATGTACATTATACACTTATAGGACTGAAATGAAGACTGAAATAATTGTCTGGACATTGTTAAATTATTTCCAGCACATGCTAAAATGGTTTCGGTCTCAGGTGGAGCTGCATCATCAGTCTCTTTGTCTATAAACTGTACTACGTAACCTTCCTCAAATGGTCTACTCCGATTGCTAATCTAGCTGTATTAAATTAGTGTTATTCTCCGTTTTTATTTGGAGATGTCAATGAGGTTCTTTTTTATGTTTTTCTTGAATATTTTGAAATCATTAAATAATATTGTGACGGTAGTTTATATAGTTTCCGATCCAAATGTCAATTTCATTCAGATAACTTTAAAAATTTATATCTGAAATCAGACAAAATATATTAAGTGGTTTTGTGAACGAATTATGATGTTTGGCTTAAAGTATGCATATTTTTACATATATTGCCTCATATTTTGCTCATGTTTCGATGATTTGAAATGTTTAATATAATGTTTTGTGCTAAATTGTGGTATTTCTATGTGTAGGAATCATTCGTATGCAATTTGGGACAAAATGACGCGAACTGGAGCGAAATCGGGACAAAAAGGCAAAAAGTGAAATTTGAGGGCCACAGGCCGCTGGCTGTGGCGCGATTTACAGAAGCAAAATATTTTGGGCGCCAGGGCCAGTGGCCCACGCTGCCCTAGACGCTCGGAACGCAAAGTTGTCCTGTTTCGACTAGGACTCGGTTATTTCGACCCCAAGACGTCTCTAACTCATATAAAAGCCAACCTAAACCTATTTTTAGAGAGGAAGGATGTTTTTGAGAGAAAAACACAAGCACAGAGCCACCGTGGAGGCCATAATTCATCTTTTCTTCCACCAAACTTAGTAATTCTTATGTTTCTTTGTATGATTTGTTGTTTTGCTACCATGTCTATGTGGAGCTAAACTTCACGTTCTAGGGTTATGGTTCTTTCATGACTATTGTTATCGGATATTGATTTTTTCTTTCTTGATTTATCATATTGGTTTATTTATTCAATCTTGCGCTTAATTATTTGATTGTTTGATCACCAATTGAATACTATCTTAGAATCTAGAATTGAACTCGAAAGTGGGAATTCTAGATTGCATATAGGATTGAGTAGAGCAAGTTCTTGAACCTGGGCATCGGGGAACGGATTCGCGGTTAGGATAGACATATACCTAATTGCTTTTTTTGGTTGATTTATAGGAATTATAAATGCGTTCTTGTTAGTTCTAATTCCATAAACATATAGGCGTTAGGTTTGCTTGAATAGGCGAGTAAGAACTCAAAAGATTCTTATGAGCAATATTAACCCTGTCAACCAATAGGCTAGATAAATTAATCAGTCAATTTAATTGAAGAATACAATATGATGGTTAGATAGCTCATAACCCTAGATCGTTTTCATCGCATTGATAACACAAAATCTGTTATCCTTTTGTTCAGAGTTCATTATTTATTTTTCTTTATTTTAATTAGTTTAGAATCGACTTCTAGGTTTAATTCTTGTTTAGATAGTTACGATAGTCTAATTTAGTTAATAGTTAATCACAAGTCCTCATGGGTTCGACAACCGACTTTTAGTCACTTTATTACTTGATGACCGCGTATACTTACTTCTGCGTTTGGCCGCAACAAAGTTTTTGGCATCGTTGCCGGGGACTTAGAAATTAACTATTTTTCTATATTAAACTTTTACTTTACCTTTACAAGTTTTGATTCTTTTCTTCTCTTTTTGTAAATATTTTTATTTTTATAACAATTTTGATCTTTCTCTTAGTGTTCATAGTTCTCTCAGCATAACATCTGGGGATGAAATATCCGGAGGTAAGGTTATTGAAAAACGCTTGGTTGACAGAAGATTTTTATGGCCCGTATTGGGTTTGTCATGGCTTGAACTCCGGGAGGTATGAATTTGAATATGGGAGTAAGGGTTGGTATTGGGAAGAATATTCACGATTAAAAGAATATGAGAAACGACATTATCTTCTAACAAAATTGGTGAATGACTGGTCTAAGGAGAGAGTTGAACTTGCACGAGAAATTGACAGGTTTGGCTTGGCTGTGCGTAACTTAGATGCAGATTTGAGTGCAAAGGTTGATGCATGTAACTCCCATGTAACTCCCAACAATTTAATGATGAGTTGTGTGAAGCTGAAAATAATCTTCTAGACCAAATTGAGGAGCTAAAACGAGAATACCAATTATTAGACCATATTTTTCTTGAGGATGTCAATGTTGGGAAGAGTGTTCCAGAGTCATACGAGGGCGTAGATAATGTAATATTTGAAGACTCTAGAGCATGTAAATATAAGGATATAAATAGTAATACAATTCCAAAGTTGAGGCGTGTTGGTCCTCATTCTAAATATTTTTCGACGTTGTGTTTGGATGATGACATGGAAATCGAGTCATCTTAGCCTTTGGAGGAGTCAATAGAAGAGGAACAGGCTGCTTACATTCTTGGATTTGTCGTGCCAGAGAGAAAAAATTACATTCCTCATATAAAGGCCGAGAAGTATAGAGTGAAAAATTTGCTACTTGGCCTATTTATTTTTGTATTTCCACCAAAGGAGCATAGCCACAACCTGGATGCCATGTTAGGGTAGTATTTATAAGTTCGAGGTGGAGGAAGAAAGTGGTTCAAGTCATGCCGCGACGTTAAATCAGACGCTTATTGGGAGGCAATTCAGCTTTACTGCTTTCTTTAATTTTTGCTTATTTTTTATTTTATTATTTTGTATTATTTATTTTTGTTTTGTAGGATTATGAGCATAGTTGTTGGAGTGGTATACTCGTCAGGATGTCAGTAAGTGGCATGCATGGGATGACATGGCTCAAGATTTTGTTCGGCACTATCAGTATAATGTAGACATTATCCCTGACCACTCCTCCCTATCTCAGATAGAAAAGAAACCCGAGGGAAGTTTTGGGGAGTTTTGGCTCAGATGGAACGAACAAGTTGCTCAGGTCAATCCTCCGATTGATAAAAAAGATGTTTCTAAACCCCGCCAACAACAGGATCCAGTGAGCATTCCTGCTAAACGCTTTCAGCCCCAATACCAACCTCATGGATATCCTCGTACTCTATATAATCCTCACCAATGCTACTGTCCTCGACAAAATCCCGAAAGTCATACCTCACATTCCCAGTACTCTATCCACAATGCACCGCCGTATGCTCCATACCCACGAAACCCGCAACGGCCTGCACCGCCTCCACAAATGTCCTACTCACCTCCACAAGCATGTCAACCACCTACCCAAAATAGGTTCCAACCAAGGCTGGAGTACAAAACGAGAAGGCAGCAGCAGAGAGAAAAGTCTTTCACTCCTATTGGAGAATCATATGTCATTCTATTCCAAAGGCTGAGGCAATTGGATATGTTGAAGCCAATTCAGATAAAAATGCCGAATCCCCTTCCAAAGAATTTTGCCTTTTCTCAAAGGTGTGCATATTGCTCTAATGCCCTGGGGCACATGTGATGACCCAAAAGGTCATCCCGTATATTTCTAGCTAATTCTGTGTTCTGAGGTCGTGAAAACCTCATTCTATTTCACCTAGATTTGTGTGCACAGCCCGAGCGTGTAGTTGGGAAGCCTTTATGTGAAAACTTAATAAAAATGAAAATATTGAAAATTTGAATAAAGTTGACTTCAGTCAACGGTTTTGATAAACGGACCCGGAACCGTTATTTGAAGGTCCCGAAGGGTCCGTAGGAAAATATAAGACTTGGGCGCATGCCTGGAATCGAATTCCGAGGTCCCAGGTCCGAGAAATAAATTTTTAAAGAAAATTATTTTCTGAAAAATATAAAGGTTTTTGAAAATGAAATTTGAGGCGAAACCTGTGTTATCGGGCCCGTATTATGATTCTGAAGCCCAGTACAGGTTCGATATGATTTATATATGTTATCTGTGGAATTTGGTAAGAAACGGACTTAGTTTGACGTGATTCGGACCTTAAATGCAAAACTTAATGTTTATAGAAGTTTGAAGAATTCTCATGGATTTTTAGTTTAATTCATCGTGTTAGTGTTGTTTTATGTGGTTTGAAACCTCGAGCGAGTCCGTGTTAGGTTATATGACTTGTGTGTGTGGTTGGACGGGGTCCCGGGGGGACTCGGGTACGTTTAGGATGCTCATCAGGTGTTTTTAGAACTTGGGAGACAGCTGAACCATTGTTGGTTCTGGTGTCTCGCACTTGCGATGGACCTTCTGTAGGTGCGGACACGCAGGTGCGGCGAGGAGTTCACAGGTGCGGAATTAGCCCAAACCCCCAATCCTCGAAGGTGCGGTTAGTTTTGCAGGTGCGGAGCCGCAGATGCGGAGCCGCAGGTGCGGCCATTTGACCGCAGGTCCGACCCCAAACTTTTTAGTGGGTTTCCGCACCTGCGATGATAGTTCCGCAGGTGCGGAATTGCTGGCCAGAAAAGGGGCAGAACCAAGGGTTTATGTTATTTTCACCATTTTTGATTTGGGGAGCTCGGGAGAGGCAATTTTTGGAGGCTTTTGCACCTGGGTAATTTGGGTAAGTGATTTCTATCCATTATAGACCAATTTCCATGTTTCCAATCTTAAATCCAACCTTTAATTTTGAAAATTTTGGGTAGAAAATAGGATAAACTTCATAGATTGAATTATTGAGTTTTGATGGGGTTTTTGACCTTCGATTTGAGAGATTTTCATATGTTTAGACTTGGGAGTGAATGGGTGTCCGAAAAATAAAAATTTTACCCGAATCCGAGACGTGGGCCCGGGGAACTTTTTGGGCAATTTCCCTAATTTCGCATCTTAGCTTCGAGTTTATTTGTTAAACTAGTTGCTTGTAGTATTATTTACCCAATGCTATCGATTTGAGTAGATTTGGGCCATTGGGAGTCGGATAACCGTGGCAAGACAGTGATTTCAAGTTTGTTTTGAGCGGTTGAGGTAAGTATCTTGCCTAACCTTCTGTGGGGGAATTACCCCTTAGGATTGGAGTCTTCTATTTTGATTGTAGTCCGTGTACGCGAGGTGACGAGCGCATGATCGGACTTATTTGTGGAAAGTTGACTCTTTAGGAATCTTAGATCCTTATATTCGCTGAGTATGAAGTGTCCTTAGCATGATTGGGTTTCCTAATTTCTAATGTCATCTTTATTTTCTTAAATATGGAAGTTCTTACTTTTGGATTTACTCCTATTGCCTACTTGACTCCTAATTGACTTATCTGAAGGTTTTATTTCCTTTACTGTCGTGCTATATCTTCTTAATTGCGTATCTCAAATTTGCAATTTTCTTCATCTCAACCTATAATTGTTTTGGTCTTAAATGAAGTTATGATGATTCTTTGCTGCTTGTCCTTAAGTGGAAATTGTTGAATATTCTCGTAACTGCTCAACCTTAAAGGAAGTTTAGATATTCTATACCTTCGTGACTTGCCTTTTATGGAGTTATCGGATTTGTTTTGATTTCTTGTTGTTCACCCGTATAATTAGGTGCGGGTGTTACATGCTATTTTCCTTCCTTGTGGAGTGATTTCTTAATATGCCTAGGTCTCCTTATTATGTTTATTTCTCGTGAACTAGTTTTGCCTATCTTGTGATTGAAGGTTATTGAGTTTATATATTAATTGTATTCCGAACTGTTGCCCGTGTTGTTGTTGTTGTTGTACTGGTTGTGGTGATGCACGAGGTTTCTGCCGTGCGGTTGTTGATATGGCGATTTTCACGAGGTGTCTGTCGTGCTGTATTTACTACTGATATTGCACATGCGGCGTGATAAGGCGGGTTATGAGATTAAGTGTCGCGCATGTGGCGTGACAAGGTGGGAACATGTTTACGCACGTGTGGCAAAAAAAGGCGGGCATATACTTTATTATTGCACACGTGGCGTGACAAGGTGGGCTATGGCAGGGATTGTTTGTGATAATTTTGTTGGCCTGGGGGAATTTCTTATTGTTGATATTATGTACTGGAACACTTACCGTGTGAGTTCATTCGTGTGGATATTTGTGAGATGAAACAATACGTGTTGCCCCTTCTGTTTTCCTTATGTCTATTGGTTGTTGAAATCATGTTAGGAGACCTGAACAAGCATACACGTAGTTAAGTACTATTAATGTATTCAGGACTTCTTGTTGTTGTCAAATATAGATACTCTTGTTGTTCTTACCGTATGGGTGGGGATGACCCAATTGGTACGTGAGTCGCCCGTGCAGTTAGTACTCGAATGAGTGCACACGTTGCCAAGTGTTAGGGTTCGGATATTGGGACCCGTAAGTGATGATTTGTCCGAGGTTCGGAACCTCGTGGAGATGACTATGAATTTGATGTAGAAATGGTTGAAGTTTTTGAGTCATTACATGCTTGTGTTGTATATTTACATGTCGGATTTGTCTGTGATCTATTCAGTCTTTGTGTTACTTCATGGTTTACGCTGATACTTATTGTTTTCCTTCTTTATCGAATTCACTGTCTTGTTAGCTATATTGCGTAGCCTTTATGTATATCATTATTTCCCTGATTTCTAATTGATACTTGTTCAGTTTTTTTTAGACCATTGGGTGTCCTGACTAGTTCTCATCACTACTTCACCGAGGTTAGTCTTGATACTTACTGGGCACTGCTGTGGTGTGCTCATACTACTCTTCTGCACATTTTTGTGCAGATTCCAGGTTTTCGCATAGCCGACCGAGTGATTGATAGTAGCGCGGTTGTTGTTGTGGAGACTCAAGGTAAAACCGCTTCAGCGTTCACGGTTTCGGAGTCACCATCTTATATTTTGTTTGCGATGTTGCACTTATTTCTGACTAGTGGTATTTCTAGGAGTTTTAATGTAAAATTTTAAAAGCTTATGACTTGTACTTCTGGGTTTTGGGAATATAAAATGTGTAAAGAATTATTCATTTCAGAAAAGTATTAGATTCTATCTATT
Organism: Nicotiana paniculata; assembly: GCA_005239505.1. NCBI lineage: Eukaryota > Viridiplantae > Streptophyta > Magnoliopsida > Solanales > Solanaceae > Nicotiana > Nicotiana paniculata. Next base: position 18,861 of record ML315947.1, on the reverse strand, counting down.
ATTGTTGTTATCCCTAAATATTAGGCTTACCTAGTCCTTAAGACTAGGTGCCATCACGATACCCAACGGAGGAAAATTTGGGTTGTGACAAGTTGGTATCAGAGCCCTAGGTTCATAGGTGCTACGAGTCATAAGCGAGTTTAGTAGAGTCTTGCGGATCGGTACGGAGACGTATATACTTATATTCGAGAGGCTACAAAACTATTAGGATAACTTCACTTCCTTCTTTCCTATCGTATGAGTTCATTGATCTTAAAGTTTGAAATTTATCATTCCATTCTCTCACAGATGGCAAGGACGCGAGCTGTAGATTCTGAGGATGTTACCCCCGGAGAAGATGCCTCCAGGGGCAGAGGTAGAGGCAGAGGTCAATGAGGGGCACGTGTCGTAGGTAGAGCACCTGCCAGAGCAGCCGTTGAGGAGCCGCCGACAGTTCCAATTGGGGGACCGGAGGCGCCTGTTGTTACACCCGGACTTCAGGAGACCTTGGCACAGTTCTGGGATGTGATTGGTACCTTAACTCAGGCGAGATTGATTCTGAGTGCACCAGCTACTTCACAGGGCGGGGGAGGAGCTCAGACTCCCGTCGCCCATACTCCGGATCAGCGAGATCAGGTTGGTCAGGTTCCATGTGTCATGGCAGCACAACCTAGGATCCCAGTTCTGCTCGTGGGTAGGGCAGCACCATCTGAGGAGGAACAACTTAGACTCAAGAGGTACAAGAAATACCACCCTCCTACCTTCAGTGGATTGGTGATAGATGATGCCCGAGGGAGGAGTGTCACCACATTCTTCGTACTATGGGTATTGGGGAGACGATCGGGGTTGCTTTCATTACGTTCCAGCTCAGGGGAGCGACTTATCAGTGGTGGCGGGCATATGAGTTGGGTAGCCCTGTCGAGTCAGCTTCACTTACATGGGGTTAGTTTTCAGAGATGTTCTTGAGTGAGTTTATACCTCAGTCCCTCCGCGATGCATGGCGTGCGAAGTTTGAGCGGCTGTGCCAGGGTACTATGTCAGTATTAGAGTATGCCGTCAAGTTCAGTGATTTGGCCAGGCATGCACCTACTTTGGTTGCTACAGTTAGAAAACGTGTTCACAAATTCATTGAGGGCCTCAGGCGTGATATTCGGTTTAGCATGGCTCGGGAGTTAGAGTCGGATATTTCATTTCAGCAGGTGGTAGGTATTGCTCATAGAGTTGAGGGTATGTTGGATCATGAGAGAGAGACGACATGCGAGACTATGATAGAGATGTCAGACGAGTTTAGGAGAGAGAGGGCAGAGAAGTGAGGAGGCATCGTGGGCCGGAGAGATTAACTGGTCCTTATTATGGAGGCAGGGTACAACATGGTAGAGGATTTATGGGCCAGCCAGTTCATTTTGCTGCCGGCTTCGCATGGGGTTTCAGGTACTCATGGGTCTTAGAGTACTCGGGCCACGTAGTTTCCACAGCCATGTCAGCAGAGAGGTTGTTTTGAGTATGGAGATATCAGCCACAGGATGAGAGATTGTCCCGGGCTCCGGGCAGATGTGTTACAGCAGGGCATTCAGGCTAGTAGAGGGCGCCCAAGAGGGGGAGGCCCGACCCGTTGATGTGTTTCGTATAGTAGGCTAGAGGCCGTTGTGCTAGATGTTATAGTGCAGGTATGTTTTGTTTTGTTACAGAGGGGCACCATTTGTATTTCATTATAGCTCTACTGTTCGGGACAAGTTCCCTCATTGTTGTTTTGTTTATAAGTAAGTTTCATGCTTTGCACTCTACTTTTGTGTTTGCTCCTGTTAGGAGATTCTGTGAGTATTAGCCCATGTCTATTGTTTGTCTCTATTCAGTATTGAGAAATATGAGACCAGTAGTAAATTCATGTTGTCCAGTACAGTAAGTTTGATGTGATTCATAGGTATTTTTGTTTACGAGTTGTGATTTTGATACTCCATCGAGATGTGAGATCAGCTAGCATTATGATTTTTATCAGCAGAGATGAATTAGTGGAGGAATTTCAATTGGCATGATATATTTTCGATATGTGATTCAGAGTTGAGGGTGAGGTCCTCGTGATATTTGCGATCCAATATGATTGGACCGGGCTGAGTACCGCAGTGGAAATTGTATCAGGATGGTATCCTTGTGATTTGTTCATGTGCTTTAGTTCCTTCCTTGTTATGTTGTTGTGTAAGTTAGCATTGATAGAGAGTCGTGCCTGTCGGGCTTGTTTGATAGTTTCCTTATGTGTTTCTCCTTTCATATTCAGTCTTTTTTCATTTTGTGCTGCTTGAGTTTTATCTTACGGGGTGTGTGCCCGGTGGTGTTAGTTGTGGCTTGGTGATTTGGGTGTCAAGGTTATGAAGTCTTCGTGTTTCTTGCTTTATTATCAATGTGATGGAGGTTGGGAATATAGTTCTACCGGATATGAGGCTAATTACCAATGCTGAGCTGATTTCGGCAGCCATTGTGACCCAAGTGCTATTATGAGCCTATGTGTGATGTGCCACATTGTGTGGTCGTGCCTTACGGGTATAGTCATGAGTTAATGCAGCTAGTTGGGGCTAATGTCGGATGTGGATTTAGAATCAGGTATTTTGGAAATGAGTAGAAGGTTAGAAATTGAGGTATGAGGCTTATCGGTAGTAATAGAAAAGCTAAATTGCGGTTGTGGTGGTGTCGTCAGGCTTACATAGGTTGGGGTTACGTGGGTTCACCCGCGGGTGGGTGTTGGAAATGTGCAATCAGTGATTGGATGATTTCAAAGTGAATCTTATCACGTTCGAGGATGAACGTTTGTTTAAGAAGGGGAGATTGTGATGACCCAAAAGGTCATCCCGTATATTTCTAGCTAATTCTGTATTCCGAGGTCGTGAAAACCTCCTTCTATCTCACATAGATTTGCGTGCGCATCCCGGACGTGTAGCCATGAAGCCTTTATGTGAAAAATTGATAAAAATGAAAATTTTGTATTGGAAATTTGAATAAAGTTGACTTCAGTCAACGGTTTTGGTAAACAGGCCCGGACCCGTGATTTGACGGTCCCGGAGGGTCCGTAGGAAAATATGGGACTTGGGTGCATGCCTAGAATCGAATTCCGAGGTCCCAGGTCCGAGAAATGAATTTTTAAAGAAAATTGTTTTCTTAAAATTATAAAGGTTTTTGAAAATGAAATTTGAGGCGAAACCTGTGATATCGGGCCCGTATTATGATTATGAAGCACGATACAGGTTTGATATGATTGATATATGTTATCTGTGGAATTTGGTAAGAAACGGACTTAGTTTGACGTGATTCGGACCTTAAATGCAAAACTTAATGTTTATAGAAGTTTGAAGAATTTTCATGGATTTTTAGTTTAATTCATCGTGTTAGTGTTGTTTTATGTGGTTTGACACCTCGAGCAAGTCTGTTTTAGGTTATATGACTTGTGTGTGTGGTTGGACGGGGTCCCGGGGGGCTTCGGGTACGTTTAGGATGCTGATCGGGTGTTTTTAGAACTTGGGAGACAGCTGAATCATTGCTGGTTCTGGTGTCTCGCACCTGCGATGGACCTTTCGCAGGTGCGGACACGCAGGTGCGGCGAGGAGTTCGCAGGTGCGGAATTAGCCCAAACCCCCAATCCTCGCAGGTGCGGCCATTTGACCGCAGGTACGACCATAGAGTTTTTAGTGGGTTTTCGCACCTGCGATGATAGTTCCGCAGGTGCGGAATTGCTAGCCAGAAAAGTGGCAGAACCGAGGGTTTATTTTATTTTCACCATTTTCGATTTGGGTAGCTCGGGAGAGGCGATTTTTGGAGGCTTTTGGGTAGACCAATTTCCATGTTTCCAATCTTAAATCCAACCTTTAATATTGAAAATTTTGGGTAGAAAATAGGATAAACTTCATAGATCGAATTATTGAGTTTTGATGGGGTTTTTGACCTTCGATTTGAGAGATTTTCATATGTTTAGACTTGTGAGTGAATGGGTGTCCGAAAAATAAAATTTTTACCCGAATCCGAGACGTGGGCCCGGGGAACTTTTTGGGCAATTTCCCTAATTTCGCATCTTAGCTTCGAGTTTATTTGTTAAACTAGTTGCTTGTAGTATTATTTACCCAATGCTATCGATTTGAGTAGATTTGGGCCATTGGGAGTCGGATAACCGTGGCAAGAACGTGATTTCAAGTTTGTTTTGAGCGGTTGAGGTAAGTATCTTGCCTAACCTTCTGTGGGGGAATTACCCCTTAGGATTTGAGTCTTCTATGTTTATTGTAGTCCGTGTACGCGAGGTGACGAGCGCATGCTCAGACTTATTTGTGGAAAGTTGACCCTTTAGGAATCTTAGATCCTTATATTCGTCGAGTATGAAGTGTCCTTAGCATGATTGGGTTTCCTAATTTCTAGTGTCATCTTTATTTGCTTAAATGTGGAAGTTCTTACTTTTGAATTTACTCCTCTTTCCTACTTGACTCCTATTTGACTTATCTGAAGGTTTTATTTCCTTTACGTCCATGCTATATCTTCTTAACTGCGTATCTCAAATTTGCAATTGTCTTCATCTCAACCTATAATTGTTTTGGTCTTAAATGAAGTTATGATTATTCTCTGCTTCTTGTCCTTAAGTGGAAATTTTTGAATATTCTCATAATTGCTCAACCTTAAAGGAAGTTTAGATATTCTATACCTTCGTGACTTGCCTTATATGGAGTTATCAGATTTGTGTTGATTTCTTGTTGTTCACCCGTATAATTTGGTCCGGCTGTTACATGCTATTTTCCTTACTTGTGGAGTGATTTATTAATATGCCTAGTTCTCCTTATTATGTTTATTTCTCGTGAACTAGTTTTGCCTATCTTGTGATCGAAGGTTATTGAGTTGATGTATTAATTGTACTCCGAACTGTTGCCAGTGTTGTTGTTTTTATTGTACTGGTTGTGGTGATGCACAAGGTTTCTGCCGTCCCGTTGTTGATGTGGGATTTGCACGAGGTTTCTGCCGTGCCGTGTTTACTACTGATATTGAACATGCGGTGTGATAAGGAGGGGTATGAGATTAAGTGTTGCGCATATGGCGTGACAAGGTGGGAGTATGTTTATGCACGTGTGGCGAAACAAGGCGGGCATATACTTTAATATCGCACACGTGGCGTGACAAGGTGGGCTATGGAAGGGATTGTTTGTGATAATTGTGTTGTCCTGGGGCATTCCTTGTTGTTGATATTATGTACTAGAACACTTACCGTGTGAGTTCATTCGTGTGGAAATTTGTGAGATGAAACTATACGTGTTGCCCCTTCTGCTTTCCTTATGTCTATTGGTTTTTGAATCATGTTAGGACACCTGCACAAGCATACACGTAGTTAAGTACTATTAATGGATTCAGGACTCCTTGTTGTTGTCAAATATAGATACTCTTGTTGTGCTTACCGTATGGGTGGGGATGACCCCATTGGAACGTGAGCCGTCCGTGCAGATAGTACTCGAATGAGTGCACAAGTTGCCAAGTGTTAGGGTTCGGATATTGGGACCCGTAAGTGATGATTTGTCCGAGGTTCGGAACCTCGTGGAGATGACTATGAATTTGATGTAGAAATGGTTGAAGTTGTTGAGTCATTACATGCTCGTGTTGTATATTTACATGCCGGATTTTTCTGTGATTTATTCAGTCTTTGTGTTACTTCATGGTTTCCGCTGATAGTTATTGTTTTCCTTCTTTATCGAATTCATTGTCTTGTTAGCTATATTGCGTAGCCTTTATGTATATCATTATTCCCTGATTTCTATATTGATACTTGTTCAGTTTTTATTAGACCAGTGGGTCTTTTGACTAGTTCTCGTCACTACTTCACCGAGGTTAGTCTTGATACTTACTGGGCATCGCTGTGGTGTGCTCATACTACTCCTCTGCATATTTTTGTGCAGATTCCAGGTTTTCGCATAGCCGAACGAGTAACTGATAGTAGCACGGTTGCTGTTGTGGAGACTCAAGGTAAAACCGCTTCAGCATTCGCGGTTTCGGAGTCACCATCTTATATTTTGTTTGCACTGTTGCTCTTATTTTTGAACAGTGGTAGTTTTAGGAGTTTTAGTGTAAATTCTTAAAAGCTTATGACTTGTACTTCCGAGTTTTGGGAATATAAAATGTGTAAAGAATTATTTATTTAGAAAAGTATTAGATTCTATTTATTATTGTTGTTATCCCTGAATATTAGGTTTACCTAGTCCTTAAGACTAGGTGTCATCACGATATCCAACAGAGGAAAATTTGGGTCGTGACAGCACAACATAGAAAAGTGTTGGCATCTAAAAAGAGCAGTCCAGAAGTTTATTGATGCAGGTGACATTATCGTGCAAAATGCTAATGCAGTAAATACTAGCAAAAGTCCATTGCCTGTTCATAGTGAGACGCATAGGGTGGGCATGATTTGTGTGGAAAGGAATATAAGAACTCTTCTGAATCCCTTGGAGGGACACGTACTGCAAAGTTTTCAGCGCTATCAGTCTCGGTTCAAAAGGTTGAGCTTAAGAACGAGTTGGAAAAAGGGACCCAAAAGTTATTTGCTCGGGTCAACGTGATGGAGACTTGTGGAGGTTCTGGTAACATTGATGCGGAACACAGTGGCTAATATCTTGAGCTTGGTGATTGGAAAGACATTCCTTTCTTGGCTAGCCAAGAAGGAGTTTTGGTGGTTTATTTTGTTGTCATTTCTGTTGTCCGGGTTATGTCAGGGCTGTAATCTGGATATGGTCTTGTTGCTCAAACCCTTCTTCCTCTTATTTTTCCTAGGTCATTTTATTGTAGTAACTCGTCTAGTGTTATGTAGTATAGTTCCAAGGTTGTAACCCACATCTGTTTTGTTTGTTTTGTTCAAACCATTTTCACCGTCTGTCTAATGCAATCTCCTGTTTTCTGTTAGTTCTAGTCTGTTTTTGTTTAGGTCACTTTTCATTTTATAGTTCTTTTCATGCTGAATCTAGTGACATGACCTGCACACATAATTCTCACCCTGGTCTTGAAAGTTAGTTTAATCATGAAGCAATGAAATAGTTTTGAATATGATTAAAGGATGCATTTGAGGAAACAATAAAGATTCACGCATTCTGAGATAATCTGAAGCTTGAATTGAGTGGAACTGAGGCAGTTGGTCGGGGAAATCGAGAGGTTGATGTGAGCATACAACAAGGAAATGTCTCTCAAGCAATTTGAGGTAGATCAGTCAGTGCTGAAATGCATTCTTCCACATCGAGATAAGGTTGAGTCAAATCTGCTTTGACTGGCAAGGGTCATTCGTTGGGACAAAGGTATTGCCCGGTGGCACTTTTTGTTTGTGTTGATGACATCAATAGATACTATGTATGATTTCTTTTGCTTATTTTCAATTGCATGTTTATACTTGGCTTTTTGAAAGTTTGGTATGACGAAGGCATTTTATTCTGCTACCCAAACACTTTTATACTTTGCTACCCATTTTGAGCCTTAATTTGTTTTGTTTTATATCCCTATTTTGGAATTAGAAGTAGGGTTAGGAATTAGAAAAGAAAAAGAAAAAGAGAAAAAAGAAGAAAAGAAAGAAAAAAAGAAGAAAAATAAAGGAAAAGAAAAAAAAGAGAAAAAAAAAGAAGAAAAAAAATGAATAAAAAGAGAAAAAAGAAAGAAAGATGAAAAAATTCAGGTCAGTTTTGAACTACGTTCGACCTGATTCTTTTAAGGATACGTAGGCAGCCTTACTCTGAGGTTCGGTCCCATTAAAACAAAATCCAAAAAAATTCCCCAGACCAAGAAACTGGGGCAGAAGTTTTAAATTTGGCCAAAAGATCTGATTCCAAAAGTTGTAGTTTTGAATCCTTTCACCATAAATTATTTTGAGCCGTCATGCCACCTTTTCTTTCCAACCATGTCCAAAAGCCTACATTACGGTCCAAAGAAAGACCTTCCGACCAATCTTTGAGGACGCCAAAGCAAGTGTGTGGTGAAAGTATGATTTTCTTGAATCATGGGTAATACCTTGTTCTCGGCACAAAGAGATAAAATGATAAAATGAGAGAGTTTTATTGGTGAAAACCCTTAGGGGCACCATAAGGCGACGGTGAGTTGAGAGAAAAAGTAAAATGGGAGAGGCTTGATGGTGAAAACCCTTCGGGCACTACAAGTCTAATAAGTATCGTGAATCAGATAGGATGATCGGAGCATTGAAGCCTAGTTTTACGACACAAAGGTATAACAAGAGTAGAACATTAGACTTGCTTGACAGATTAGGCTGCTCAATCCAAAAATGCATGTCATAGTCATTAGAGCTGGTGTCCATATGTGATAAGTTTCTACTTGGTAATTTTCTTGTTTGATATCATCTCTGTCCATTTTCCCCTACTCTGTTCCTCTTGCTTTGTTTAACTCCTCTTTTTGAGTCCATTCGCTCAGAACAAGTGAGAAATGACTTCAAAGTTTGCTACCAGCTTTCCAATTGCACAGAGCGGCATCTGGCTAGCACATCAAAGCGGCATAATTCAGGAAAGAACAATATGCCCATTGATTTGATAATGATCGACGTGCTTTGGGATTCATGTGAAATGTAAAGGTTCGGTAAATGTCAATTCATGAGAAATACATCGGGTATAAGGTATTGGGCTTGAACTGATCAGAGGTGTTTTCATTGATAAGAGTTGATAGATAAAGTGGTTAACCAATAACAAGCAAGGTATCCCAAGTGGATATCAAAGTTATCATGGCAAGTGCAGGAGCATAAGCCCTCAAGGTCAAGGCCGCAAGCTAACCACCATGTTTAAACTCACAAGTTTTTCTTTGTCTGAAACAGGGATGAAGGCTATGTTCACATCAAAGCTTGAATTTTTCAGGTGTAATGCCCCAATTCTGCTTATACAAAGGTTATTGAGAAGATCACACATCACCCCTAGGACATGCACTTCCTAGTATGGGTCTTTCAAATATATTTTTGTTTAGGAGACGCATTTCCTAAATTGAGATTCTACCCATAGGAGACGCACTTCCTAGATTTGGTCATTTAAATTCATCCATAGGAGACGCACTTCCTAGTTTGAGTCATTGAAGTTTCACCTCTAGGAGACGCACTTCCTAGTCTGGGTCTTTCAGGTTTTATTTAGGAGACGCACTTCCTAAATTGAGATTTCATCCCTAGGAGATGCACTTCATAGTTTGGTTAATTTAAGTTCATTCCTAGGAGATGCACTTCCTAGTGTGAGTCATTTAAGTTTCGCCCCTAGGAGACGCACTTCCTAGTCTGGGTCATTCGGGTTATTTTTTTGTTCTAGGAGACGCATTTCCTAGTTTGAGTCATTGAAGTTTCACCCCTAGGAGACGCACTTCCTAGTCTGGGTCATTCGGGTTATTTTTTTGTTCTAGGAGACGCATTTCCTAGTTTGAGTCATTGAAGTTTCACCCCTAGGAGACGCACTTCCTAGTCTGGGTCTTTTAGGTTTTGTTTCAGGAGACGCACTTCCTAATATGAGATTTTATCCCTAGGAGACGCAATTTCCAATTCTTGGGTCATTTAAGTTCATTCCTAGGAGATGCACTTCCTAGTTTGAGTCATTGAAGTTTTACCCCTAGGAGACGCACTTCCTAGTCTGGGTCTTTCAGATCATATTTTGTTTAGGAGACACACTTCCTAGTTTGGTTAATTTAAGTTCATCCCTAGGAGACGCACTTCCTAGTTTGATTAATTTAAGTTCATTCCTAGAAGACGCACTTCCTAGTGTGAATCATTTAAGTTTCGCCCCTAGGGGACGCACTTCCTAGTCCGGGTCATTCAGATTATTTTGTTTGTTCCTAGGAGACGCACTTCCTAGTTTCAGTCATTGAAGTTTCCCCCTAGGAGACACACTTCTTAGTTTAGGTCATTCAGGTTTTACTCTTGGCAGTCGCACTTGCTAGTTAAACATTCTTGGTTTTGCTCACAGGAGACGCACATCCTAGTCGAGTCTTTAGTTACTCTTATCATTGCACAAATGGTCTACAATTTTTCTAACAACTCACAAATCTCCCAAGTGCAAGCTGGGGCAGAAAATTTTGTTTGTTTTGTTATTTTGATTGCAAGCACCCACCTGGAGAATGAGGGAAGTCATTTCAGACTTCAATTCATGTTAGAAGTAGAGGAAGCTCGCGGCAAGAATGCGAGTCGACAATAGATGACCAATAGAAGTAGTCTCAATCCAGAATAAAAGAAGAAAAGAAAAAAAAGCATCCAAAATGCAGGAGCGGAGACAAGATATGAATTGCTCAAGACATGACTGAGTCACGAGCTTTGCATGTCCCGTCATGATCCGAAGAGCTAAAGAAGAATGAACTAGCACATGCAGCTAGCAAACGTCAAGGTTCAAATCTAAAGTCTGCATGAAGATCATTAAAGACTCAAGATCAAGCTTCAGAAGATTTATATATAGGAATCTTGTAACTAATAGCTGTCAGGCTTAGTTAGTCTTTTTTATTTTTGATTTTGATGTAATAACATGGCCGCGGACCGGAACCTCGATGGAACGACACCTCAATCGGCTCTCCACCCCGGTATAGTCCACCACTGTTCCTACTTCTGAACTACACGTGGCCTGATTCCTTTATAGCCAAGGATATGTAGGCAGCTCAGATACCAGGGCTCGGTCACATTCTCCTTTCTTTTAGTTTTATGTCTCTCTAAATAAGGGTCGGGTCAAAAACCTGTTTAGTCGATCTTTGTCTAAAAATTCTTCGTGTTTCCAGTCAAAGAGGGGCAGCTGTAGACATGTAATTTTTGACCCTCCCCGAGATTTTACACACTTTAACGTTTAAACATTTTGTTTAGGTCTAATATCTATTTTACTTTATTTTAAGCAAAAAAAGAAAAATTACAGAAATAGTTCCATATTTCTCTATTTAATTCACGTATTAGGTATTTTTACAAGGATATATTACTTTGAACCTATTTTGTTTTAATATAATCTTTGAAAATACCAAAAATAGTTTCAACTTTAATTTTTAGTTTCATTTTAAATATAATAATTTATTAAAATCGATTAAGAGTTATTTTATATTTTCTTATATTACTTTAGAATTGAACTAAGTTTTCAGTTTTTTTCTTAGGCGAATTTTGTAAAATTTTAGAGCCCATTTTAGCTACCAATAGCCCAATTTCGGATAGCCCATCAACCCCTTGGCCCAAATAACCCTTAGCCCATTAACCTAACTAATACCCTAATCTTCTTCTTCCTAAATATATACACCATCAGAACACACAATAACCTAACAAACCCTAGCTGAACCCCTTCTTGTTAACCAAATAACACCCCTAAGCCGCCTCCAACTCCCCATTCATCAACCTTTCTTCTCCACTCCTTTCCTCAAGAAAACCATCAGATCTCTCGTTCTCTCATGAAGAAAGACAAGCGCGACTGGTCTGCTTCTTCCTCGCGAAAAACAGTTAATCACCCCATTGAAGAGAATTCGAGCAACAGTCGCACCCCATTTTAAGACCTCGAATTTCTCTTATGCACACATACTCACGTACAGGGAAAGGAAACAGACTTAAACCGCAATCATAACTCACCTCCGTTTTCTTTTCCTATACCAAAAAGAGTTTCTATTTTTGTGGTCTGATTTTTGAAGGTTGCAAGTTATTTCGAGTTTGTCGTTGTTTGAAGATTCTTTGATCGTGGTCTAGTTTTCCGGCGGAAGTTCCGTTTGGTCGGAAGAGTTTGATTGAGGTCGCACTAGCTCTGAAGTTTCCGGGGATGGTTCCGTCGAGTTCGTCGCCGACTTGAGATTTCTGCTCATTTTCAACCTCGTCGATGTGTTCTTGTAAACCAGTTTTGGAAGATTTTGATGTTCTGAAAGTTATAGAAGGTCCAGCTCTTTATATTTATATTTTTTTCTTTCCATTTTGTTAGTTCAGTGAATGTATGTTCATTTCGTCATCGTTGTAAGCTATTTTGCTTCTGGTTTGTTTAGTTTATCCATTTTGTTGATGGCTATTGAGTTTGCGAATTCTCTGTGGGATAACGAATTAAGTAAAGTTAGAATTTGTAGTTCTACTTTGTTTACACCTAAAAACTTTAAGCTAAATTTGGATAGTCACTCACTGGGCCATGAGTTTTGAATTGAAAACGAATTGACCTCTGTTTGTTAGTAGTAGTTAAACTAGATATAGGCAAGCTGCATATGTATTAAATAGTTGTGGTTGAATCGAGTTTGGAAACGTTCTCTTATGTGCTAAACATCTTGGTTATAATTAACTAATAGTCCTTTTTGGATTACTTTTCCTTATCGTGAGCTTTGTTGATATGAATTAAGGTATATCTATCAAATTATTTGTCGAGTTCGAGATTTTAAATATTGTCCAGAATTGGAATTAGTAATTAATGTATGTGGAATTAGATTGCATGAAAAGACAGTGGGGCTGACTGAAATGATAATAAAAATTATCATGGTTATGTACACGTTCGCGTGACCTAATTGTGACTTCCCAAGATAAACCGGGGTATGCATTCTCGCAACTTCGGTCAAACTTTCTTAACTAAGTAAGCGTGACAAAATGTGTACATGTAAGCGTGACATGATTTAAGCGGGAATTTTCGAAATAAAACCAAAGTACACGTTCGCATGACTATGGCCGAATAATTTTAATATTAAGGGCTATTAATTGTGTATACGCACGCATTAAATAAAACGAGTACACGTACGCGTGACTCGTCTCAGGATAATTTCTTAAAAGCGGTAATAGGTAAAAATATGCACAAGTCCTAAAAATGAGTAATTAAACAATTTAAGCCAGGTAGGATTAAAAGCGACTGTGCTAGAACTACGGAACTCGGGAGTGCCTAACACCTTCTCCCGGGTTAACAAAATTCTTTACCCGGTCTTCTGGTTTCGCAGACTTTAACACAGAGTCAACACTTCCTCGATTTGGGATTAAAAATAAACCGGTGACTTGGGACACCATAAACTATCCCAAGTGGCGACTCTAAATTTTAAATAAAATAATCTCATTTCAATTATGTCACTTTAATTGGAAAAACTCCCTTATCCCACCCCTGGGTAGGAAAAAGGAGGTGTGACAGTTAGAATAATCTAATTTAGTTAATAGTTAATCACAAGTCCTCGTGAATTCGACATCTAACTTTTAATCACTTTATTACTTGACGACCGCTTATACTTGCGTGTGTTTTTAACCGCAAGATGAGTTTTTTATCCAACTTTAATCTTAGATTTTTTAAAGGGCTTCCGAAGAAGATCCTTTGGGAAGGATAAATTGGCCTTTTTGGTGTTTCTATGGATATATCTAATTCTAAAAATTATTATCCTGCTATGAAGGTGATATAAAAAGTAGCACAATTATTGTATAACTACCCTCGGGGTTATTATCCATTATCTCAAAAACTATACTACCCTTAAGTACTTTATGCTTATACTCTGAACCTTAGTACATAAAGTTAGTGGCGGAGCTAGAATTTTCATTCAGAGGTATCAAAATATAAATAATTAAATATATCGGAAAATTAAAGGGAATCAACATATAGTAAATATATATAAAATAAAACAAATTTATCTAACAATATAATACAATTTTACAGCGAAAAAGTATTGCTTGATACCCCTTGATTCAGTGCGGCTCCGCCGCTGCATAAAGTAAAACGGGAGAATACTATTTAGGTAATTGGATCCTCAAGCCTCTAAGTCTTCTCGTGGTCATCCCTCCCCCAGCTCCATCCCTCTCCTTGAAAAAGAAAGACAAAAGAGTCGTCCGAGTTATAAGCATGACAACTGGGCTACGAAAATTCATAATATAGTCAATTATACGTGTCTGCATGTTATTTTTTTCTTTCCTTCTCGAATAGGCAATAAAATATAGTAATTGAGTAGGAATCAGGGAGTCAACTCTACGCTTAAAATTTATTATGAAAGTTGGTGGGAGGAAGAGCGAGAGAGAGAGTATAACTCTCTTCTTTGTTTTCTACTTCACCGGCCAATTTATATAAATCGTCACCTATGACACAGATAAGAGCCTTTTGGATTGACTTAAAAAAAAAAAGTAATCTTCCAACGTAAATTGTTTTTAAGTCAAAAAATAATAAGTTGAAGTTGTATTCTTGAATTGTTTTAAGTATTTTTTGACTTTATCAAATATTGAATAAAATTAAAAGGAGCTTAAAAGCTTATTTAACCAACTTAAAAGTCAATTCAAACACCCTCTAAGTCTAGCTAGTATGACACACCCTCACAAAGTGTAGAAAAGAAAATAGAAAAAACTAAAGAAATAAAGATAAGTTGAAAATATAATTAAGTAAATAATTAAAGGTATATTTTCTTTAACAATTTAAATTTTTACGTTATGTGGCCACATAATTCAACCTATTATTAAAGCAAATAGAGAATCTGAGTTTGTGTCTTACCATTATCTATCATCATAAAGAATTTCACGTGTTTGACCTATAAAAAAAAATTGACCTCCATGTAAAGAGACTCACGCGTGTATCTATATATATAATTTAGTGAAGTCCATTTACGTAGTTGAAAATTATAGCATGACATTATTAAATGATAATGGATAAAATGAAATGTGTGAGAAGAAAAAGGATATTGGACCTAAATTAACCTCATGACCAAAAAAAAAAAAAAAAAATATTAACCTCAAAATGTAGTACATGAATCGAACATTGCTCAATGCCAAGGAGACCAAGAAATTTATATCCCAATTCCCACCGATTAAATTGTATATAGTTTCCGAAATTAAATGACCAAAAGTAATTTTAACACTATTAATGAGGTCAAATAGAATACTACCTCAATTAGTATGTAGAATATACTAGTAAAGTTAATAACTGATCATAAGATCCAATACATTATGGATCAATTAAGAAGGTGACTATACTATAAATTCTAAAATTTTCAAACTAAATTTTAAAATAAAGGAGGAGGGACCTGAAAAAGACAGAATAAACTTGAACGTTTCAAAGTGGACGGTGTACATATTCTATGTCAGTTTTTCACAAACACACGGACGCTTAGGTTGAAACTACATTATCTTATTTATCTTATCCAGTCTAAACGAAAGAATTTAATCATTTGGCATCTTCAATTCATGAGCAACTCCTACTAAGTTGCTCGTACAAAATATTCCAATGCATGTCATTTTCACCGGCATTTAACGAATCGCGAGAGTTTAGACTTTAAGGGCCCGTTTGGCCATAATTCTTTTTAAACTTCTTTACGATCTTTTTTAATTACTTTGTTCAGAATTAGTGTGTATGTCCATAAAAGTTTCAAATTTTACTTGAAGTTGAATTTTAAAAATTTGATAAACTCTAAAAAGAGATTTTTCAAAATTTTCATTTCAAATCACTCACAAAAATTCAAAAGCTGCTCCAACTTGTATCCATGTCGAAACACAATTTTAATTTTCAAATACCATTCACACTTGAAAAGAAATTTTACGTTTTTCGAAATTTAACAATTCTTATGTCCAAAGGAGTAAGTTTAGAAAGTTTGTTGCTTTTTAATACACTTACAGATAGTTTAAAATACTGTCCGAACTATACAACTATAGTTGGTCATGTATACTGGTGAAACCTATCCCAATGAGAACCCCGATTTTCGGTGAGGCAAATGGAGCAGGGACATGACTGTAAGTAATCAGAATCAAAGTCAGGAGCCTCTCGTATCAAGGCCCGAGCAAAATACCTGCCCTAGGAGCCATCGGGACCATGTCCCCCTGGTCCGGTTCAAGTCCTAAGATTTCAGAGAACATTACCACACGATAGCACAACGACTAAAAATGGGCCATGATATCTATGTCCAATCGGATATCACGACGTGAATCTCGGCCCGTATAGGCAGAAAATCAGTGACTAGCGAAAAGGAAGATTTTACCTTTCTTAGAATCGTACCTAGGGTAAAACTCCCCTACTATATAAAGGGGAAGATAATTATTCATTAGGGACTCTGTAACATGTATACCAAAGTAATGTACTTCTGCTCTCTCTATTTCTGAAAAATATTCGAAGTTCTTGTTTTCGTTCATAAGTTCTTGATAAGTGCTAGCTCGGAACCGAAGGCAGGTTCCTTGTTAGGCCCTTAACCGAGATCGAACTCACTATCTTCATTGGTTTGGCTACTGACTTTATCTTTTACTTGATTATTTTACGTCATTAATCACTTTTATTGAATTAATCAACAGATCCTTAAAATCGCGTCTAAATTCAAATGTTATCCGTTCTTAAGGGTAAACAGTTTGGCGCCCACCGCCGTGCCAAGGATAATAGTGGTAATTTGATACAATGTTTTATAACAGACTCTATTTTACGCTTGTTCTCTGAGATTTTAATTTCAAGTCAACTTAAGAATGTCAAACTCTCAATCTGCGCACTTGAACGCTAATGCTGAGCCTAGCCACCATGGAGAAAACATCAGCATAGTGTCTAGCAACGAGGTTCCCCTTGTTGACCCTAGTGGGGTCCCAGTTGCGGACCCGGTAATATCGATTCTAACTCGCATGTGGCCATCGGTGCAAACCTTCCTACCTACCCCGAGAGCAGCGTTCACGGAGGAGCCCGATAAATAGCTCGGGGTACGCACGAGGGTGAAGGCGACAAGATCGATGTGCGGGTGATCTACAAAATGTTACAAGTTCAACAAGCGGCGATAGCCCAGTTGTAGAACCAAAGCCGCGTCCCCAGTAGAGTTGAGCCTGAACCAACCCGAGAAAACACTTGAAGAAATGAACAGGTCACCGGAAGGCTGGGTGAAGTTGAACCCGGGGCGAACCCCGAAACAATAAAGATGCTTGAGCAATTGACGAAACGGGTGGATTCGGGGGAGAAAAAGATTGAAGCCAATGACAAAAATGTAGAGACCTATAACTCTAGAGTTGATCGGATCCCAGGAGCACCCCCGATATTGAAAGTCCTAGATTCCAAAGAAATTTGTCAAAAAGCCTTTCCTCCGGAGCGTAGTACTGAAGCTAATCCCGAAGAAAAATGGATCAAAATGAGCACATTAACTCATACACATGTGACATCAAGGGAAATGACTTGGAAGATGACAAAATCGAGTAGGATTTGCTGAAAACGTTCGGGGAGACCCTATCAAAGGGAGCAATGATATGGCATCACAACTTAGCCCTTAATTCCATCGATTTGTTTTCTATGCTTGTAGATGCCTTTGTAAAAGATCATGTCGGGGCTATCAAGGTCAAGACCAGAAAATCAGACCTTTTTAAAGTAAAACAAAGAGAAAATGAAATGCTAAGGGAATTCGTGTCAAGGTTTCAAATGGAATGAATGGACCTAATTCCGGTTGTGGAAGATTGGGTCGTTCCGGAATTCACTCAAGGACTCAACCCTCAAAGCTCCTTGGCTTCACATCAGCTGAAACAAAATTTGATAGAGCACCTGGCAGTAACTTGGGCTGACGTCTGTAACAAGTCAATCTAAATAATAGACAAGGATGATGATCTCGGGGTTCCATGCGGGTCCGTCTATCCCATCAGAGCTAGTGACAAGTCTAAAAGAGTAATCAATCATGAGCCAAGACCGAACAGAGATCGGTATAAACCGTATAGTAGGGATCAAAGGGGCAGCAGATCCGGGCGCAACCTTGCGAGGAATGAAAAATGAGAGATCGAGGCCATAATAGCCAGAGACTCATGAGTAAAAACGTTTTCTACAGGCCACTCGGGGCCAGGGAGGCACCGAGATTATCGGAATATAACTTCTGTGTCGATGCTGCCAGTATCATATCTACATCAGGTGCATCAAAGATACCATGTAGCCTTGGCCATTACAGTCCGACCCTACTTAAAGAGACCTGATGAGTGGTAATTTTACCACTCATTCTAGTCTCTTTTCTTTAGATTTTGCGTCCTTTAATGAATATATGAGGTCGTTTATGGTGTGTATTGTTCGATTTTTAGGTAAATGATGACATGAAGTGATTTGAATTTAATTGAAGTGAAATTGAGCAAAAAAGGGTTGAAACAATGCAAAAGTCTCTAGGGATTCCGCATCTGCAGAATACTGTTCGCAGAAGCGATCTCGCATCTGCGAGGAAAGAGTCTGCATCTGCGGAGTTAAGCATCTTGACCTAGGATCGCATTTGCGAATCAAGAACCGCTTCTGCAATTTCGCATCTGCACCTTCAAGATCGCATCTACGGAGCAAGAGTTTCCCTTCAATTATCGCATCTGCGATGAGCGATCCGCATCTGCAGAGCCGCACCTGCGAGGAGTATTCCACAAGTGTGGTCAACGGGCATCAGACCTGGGCAAGAACGAAATTTCACATTTTCACATTTCCAAACCCACAAATACACATATTTTTACATCTTTGGCAGATCTTTGGCTAATTTTTAGTCCTTAGACTAGAGAGAACAAGTTTTGGAAGCTAGGGTTCTTGCACACACTTGGGTCTTGAAGATTTGAAGCTTTTGGTTGAGAATTTCTTACTCCTTTATGCTCATTTCTTCATTGCCTTGCTTTGTATTGTATATCTAAGTGTATAGTATTTTTTCCAACACTTGAATCTTGTTTATGAGAATATTCATATTTAAAGTGCGGAATACCTTGTTGTGCTTATGTATTGAACAATTTTTATTTATTTATGAAGTGAGTTAGTGTTTCTTTAACTCTTGTTATTTAATGTTTCCAAAGGGATTATCTAACCCTAGGACTCGCTCATTAACTTCAAATTAATTTTGGGAATGTTTTTTGGGGTTGGGAAAGATTAATTAACAAGAACTTGAGGCTTTAAATCTCAATTTATAGATCCTACCTAGGGATAATATTAACTACTTGTAGCCATATCCGGGTATGATTAATCTCTTGATTATTTGAGGGATAATTCAATTAGGAAATCTTGTTAGTCTTCGGAAGAAGCTAATATAGAATTATTACCC
>MDKI01202335.1:0-80231 GCA_005239505.1 Nicotiana paniculata | reverse complement strand
TGAGTTGGTGTACTCACGTTACTCCCTGCACCTTGTGTGCAGATCCAGGCATTTCTGGTCACGACAGTTGCTGCTGATTTTAGCATTTGGAGTCGGGGACTATTGAGGTAGCTGCATGACATTCGCTGACCTTGATTTCTCTTTTTTTGTTTATTTTTACTTTTTGAGTTTATTCCTATAGACGTTGTTGTGGGCTATGTCCCGGTTATTAGACGCTCATGTACTTAGTGACGTCTCGATTATTGGGGCAGTTGTATCGCATTTTGGGTAAATTATGTGTTCAAATGGGCTTTTATTTAAATGTTAAACCTTTTCTCTGTTAAATTCAAAAGATTTTTTTACTATAATGGAGAGAAATGTTTGATTTAGGCTTGTCAGTTCCACGATAGGCGTCATCACGACAAGTTAGGTTTTGGGTCGTGACATCAAGAGATTCAATCCCCGTTTTAGTTGGTATAATAATCGCGAGAACAAGAAACACAAGAGAATTCATAAAGAATCTTCTTCAAAACTTACCCATGTGAATTCTCATTTATTTTACACATCATACATAAATCAAGATTTCTAAATAGGCCATGCCTGATAAAGTTGTCTGTATCAGTAAACTTCAGAATTACATCATGACATGTGCAATTGTTAATTAAACTCCGAGTTTACTATGACATGGATTTTTATATCAATAAACATCCGTTTTAATGTGTCATGTAATTTTACCATATTTATTATTTATGCAGTACAAATCAAGCAATAAAGCAGGTAATTTTTACATACATATTACCTTGCTGCAGTTGTAGTAATATAAAGATATTAAATATTCCCATTATTTATAGTCTCAATCTAACGAACCGCTTTCGCTAATACTTTATAAATATAATAAGTTTCTTTGAGACTCACTACAATACAATGCCTTATTGATAATCAATTTTATTCCTCAAAATAGTAAAAATTGGCTATTCCAGCGCTCTCAATTAATTTTGTACTACCATATATTCATCAACATCTATATGGTGAATATCTCTTTTAAAGAGAAAGTTATACCAATATGGTCATGGTCAAAATTATATGCAAGATTTGTTTGTTGCATTATTGTTGTCCTTTAATAATCACACTGCCAGAATATTTTGGCGTACAATAGGTATGTGACTAATGACCATTCATGTCATAATAATGACATTATTTTCTTATATCATCTCAAACCTCCTTCTAGAGGTGAGTGTGGTACCACTAACACGTTCATATTTTTCGAAGAATGAATATATGTATTCATAAATCAGATGTTGTCACATTCACATCATGAATGGACCATAATTATCATTATGCGCTTTACAAAATCTCATGTCAAATCGATGACAAATATTATTTTCACAGAGTGAATGATTATTTTGAGAATCCTTATTATTCTCATTAGCATAATGATGACGATTATAATTTCGTCTATTGCCACGTCCACATCAATTGATACCTTCACGTTAATAATTTTGGATTTTCAGACTTATTACATACTGCTATCACATTCTCTTAAGGGAACGAGAATGAAGCAAATTCAATGGGACATGTTTCCATTTCTTATGCTCATAATCAGACATGAATTTGATCATGGCAAGACATAAAATTTTTAGCACTTCGGGTAGTTATAATTTCTTACAAACTCTATTAGAGTTATAAACAAAATTTATTGTCTTTGCTTGTATTCAAAATCAAATTATAGAATTTCAAGAATTTAAAAGAGAAAAAATAAGGTAAAATACTTACCTTAAATTCAAAATTTATTTCTCAAGGAATCACGAAAAAATTGACAATCATTATGCTCAATATTATGTACGAGTTGAGCACCATGCACGAATCCCAAATCATCTGTTCAATTGGTTAGAGTCTTGTGCTGATATGTTATAAAATAATAAGAGAAGAAGACGAGTATTGCAGATAAAAGTAGAGAGAATTCTTATTGATTTGGGATGAATTACAAGGGAATAGAACCCCTCTATTTATAGGAGAAAAGTGACTTAGCCACAAAATAACAAACTGATATTGGGCTTAAAGTATGCATATTTTTATGTATATTGCCTCACATTGTGCTCATGTCTCATAATTTTGGATGTATAATATACTGATTTGTGCTAATTTGTGGTATTTCTATGTGTACAAATCATTCATATGTGATTTGGGAAGAAATTGCGAGATTTTGAGAAAAATTGAATAAAATACGGAAGAAACAGAAAAGAGATAAACTAATAGAGGAAGAAGACAAATGGTGGACACCCTTTGTTGTCCCCCCCCCCCCCCCCCCCCCCCAAGAGGAGACAAAAATATACAAGGAAAAGGAATTGAGTTAGGAAGCCAACAATTGTATGATCGCCTAACTTGAGCGTGAAATCGTCACTTCTTTCTATGCCAGGACCAGCGCTAGGCGCTGGTCTAGACACTCGAAGTGGTGACTTGTCCTAGTTTGTCCGAGATTTGGTTATTCTGGCCCTACACGGTCCCAAGTCGTAAAAAGGGGTCCTAAACATATTTTGGAGGGGGAACATTTTTGGGGAAAAACTTTTGACCTAGGGAGAGCACAGAGCCGCCGTGGAGGCGGGGTTTCATCTTTTCTTCCACCAAATTTAGTAATTCTTATGTTTCTTTGTATGATTTGTTATTTTTCTACCATGTCTATGTGGAGCTAAACTTCACGTTCCAGGGTTGTGGTTCTTTCATGACTATTGTTATTCGGATATTTATTTTGCTTTCTTGATTTATCATATTGGTTTATTTATTCAATCTTGCGCTTAATTATTTGATTTCTTGATCACCAATTGAATACTATGTACGAATCTAGAATTTAACCCGGAAGTGAGAATTCTAAATTGCTTATAGGATTGGGTAGAGCAAGTTCTTGAACCTGGGCATCAAGGAACATATTCGCGGTTAGGATAGACATATACCTATTTGCCTTGCTTTGTTGATTTACAATAATTATAAATGTGTTCTTGTTAGCTCTAGTTTCATAGACATATAGGAATTAGGTTAGCTTGAATAGGCGAGTAAGAGCTCGACAGATTCTTATGATCAATACTAACCCTGTCAACCAATAAGCTGGATGAATTAGTTAGTCAATTCAATCGAAGAATATACAATAGGATTGTTAGATAGCCCATAACTCTAGATCGTTTTCATCACATTGATAATATAAAAATCTGCTCTTCGTTTGTTAGAGTTCATTATTTATTTTCTTTTTATTTTAATCAGATTTGAATCAAATACTTCTTAGTTTAATTCTTGTTTAGACAATTAGGATAGTCTAATTTAGTTAATAGTTAATCACAAGTCCTTGTGGGTTTGACATCCGACTTTTAGTCATTTTATAACTTGACGACCGTGTATACTTATGTGTACATTTGGCCACAACAAGTTTTTGGATCCGTTGCCAGGGACTTAGAATTAGCTTATTTTCTAGATTAGACTTTTATTTTTATATTTTCAAGTTTATTTTCCTTTTTGTAAATATTTTTATTTTTATAACTATTTCATCTTTCTCTTAGTGTGTTTCTAGTTGTCAGCATGACATCTCGAGATGAAATATACGGAGATAAGGTTATTGATGAAGACGCTTGGTTAACTGACGACTTTTATGTCCCGTCTATTTGGGCTTGTCATGACCTAACCTCTTGGAAGTCTAAATTTGAATATGGCAATAAGGGTTGGTATTGTGACGAGTATTATCAATTAAGGGAATATACGAAATGACATTGTCTTCTAACAACATTGGTGAATGATTGGTCTAAGGAGAGATTTGAGCTTGCACATCAAATTGACAATTTTGGCTTGGTTGTGCATAACTTGGATGCACATTTGAGTGAAAAGGTTGATGTGTGTAATGCACAACAATTTAATGATGAGTTGTGTTGTCACGACCCCAAATCCTAACCGGCCGTGATGGCGCCTATCGTGGAACTAGGCTAGCCGACTACCGCATGTTCGCAATTTCTTTTGAAAATCCCATTTAAGTTTCAAGCATGTCATAAAAATATACAGAAAATTACTTAATATAATAGGACAACTTTATACAGTACTGCCATCCCCAAAACCCGGAGCCAACATGTCATGAGCATCTAGTAAAATAAGCCAAAATAAACAATTATAATACAAAAACTCCGAATCAAAGCTAAATACAACAGGAAGGGAAAACAGAGATGTTGCGGATGGTGAACACTACCTCTATATCACACGATCCGGCTCCGCTGCGAAATAAAGGCTAATGCTCGATATCTGCTCCTGGATCTGCGACAGAGGTGCAGTGAGTAATGTGAGTACACCATCTCAGTAGTAATGAAAATAAATCAAGTCTAAGTAGCAAGGAAACACATAAAAATCAATGACATCAGGTCACAATATACACAACCTTACTTTCCAATAGTATAACACAGATATACGAAATCATCATGCCTTAAAAATCAACTTCATAAAAGTCCTTTAAAGAATGCACATTTTTAACAACTTTAAACAAATTTGGTATGCAAATGAATGTAGTAAAATCATTGTAGCCCCTCGGGCAAAACATGTTTCATAATCAGCCCCTCGGGCATGCCTCACAATCCCTCAGTACCTCACAATCACTCAACACCTCACAGTTACTCAAGCCTCCCAATCACTCGTCACTCGCACTCGGTGCGCTCACTGGGGGTATGTACAGACTCCGAAGGGGCTCCTTCATCCCAAGCGCTAATATCACTCAGCACCTCACCATCACTCTTGGCCCTCGGCCACACTCGGTGGAACCACTCGAAAATCCCCTCAGGCGAATTAGTAAAACAGGGTACTCTACCCGAAAACATCATTTTTAATGCTCATGTAGTGTAAATCAGGCTGAGTATCAAATAAAACAGTATGCACCATGATGCTGAGTAAATCATCAGCAATTAATGAGGAAAACAGCAGTAAAAAGCCCTCAAAAGGTCTAAAATGATTGGCACGAGGCCCCAAACACGGCTTATAGCCCAAATATTTCACAAACCTTTACATCATAATTTAACATAAGGTTTTGCGTAAATATGCAACTCATTAATTGCCGCGGAGAGGACCTAGTCCAATCCAAAAATCAGTATGCGCCACATTCTCGTCATCCGACATGTGCGCCATCCCAAAATCAGTGAGAAAATAATGCAGTTTGGGGTTCCATACCCTTAGGAAAAGATTTATGACCATTACTTACCTCTACCGTGACACAACACTAGTCTGCTATGCTTTTGCCCCTCAAATTGGCTCCTGATTGCTCCGTATCTAGCCAAAACCAGTTAACATTATCAATATATATCAAAGGAACTCAACCCAATCAAAATTTATCAAATTATACAAGAATCTCAAAATTCGGCCAAACCCGAACCCCGGGCCCACGTCTCGGAATTTGATAATTTTTAAATCATTAGAACTCTCGTCCTCGCAGATTCTATACATACCAAGAATACTAAAATCGGACCAAAATTGCCCACTCAAATCCTCAAAGAAAAAATAAATTTTCCATGCACCCTTCTTCCCCAACTTTGGTTCAATTCCAGATATTTTTATGGTTTAATCACTTAGGAATTGACATAAAAACGAGTTATGAAGTTGAAAACCTTACCCCCAAGTGATTTCCTTGATTTCCCTTCAAATTCCTCTCAAATAGCTCCCAACGTGCATGCAACAATGGGGGAAAATATAAGCCAAATTCGCAGCTCAGGCCTTTTTAAACATTCTACCCAGGAATAATATTTCTTCATCGTGAACGCTTCACTAGGACCGCTTCCGCATAGAACAAACCAACAGGCCCCTAATTTAACTCTACGCGAACGCGGCCTCAAGCCCGCGAACGCGAAGCACTGCCACCCCAAGCCTTTGTGAACGCCTCCCCTGACACGCGAACGCATAGGCCAATACCCCTAGGGGTCCCCAAAAGGCTCACAACTCTACGCGAACGCACACACACCCGTGCGTTCACGATGACCACCCAGCTCAACACTCCGCGTTCGCATACCTTCTCCCGCGAATGCATAGAACAACTGGCCCCCTTCCACCAAACACTCTATGCGAACGCGAGCCCCCTGTTGTGAACGCATAGAGTAAAACTCTGCTGCAGAAACACCAGCAAACCAGCCAAGTTCCAAAACTCAAAATCGATCCGTTAACCTTCCGAAACACACCCGAGGCCCTCGGGACCTAAACCAAACATACCAACATATCCCATAATATCATTCAAACTTATTCGAGCCTACGAAACACCAAAAACAACACGAAAACACCAAATTTACATCAAATTCAAGCCTAAGAACTTTGAAACTTCCAAATTTTGCCAACTACGTCGAAACCAACCAAAACACTTCCGATTGACCTGATATTTTGCAGACATACCCAAAATTACATTATGAACCTGCTCCAACTTCTGGAATTCAATTCCGACCCCGATAGCCTATTTTCCACTGCCAACCGAAAATCGCCGAAAACTAACTTTCGCCAATTCAAGCCTATTTCTACACCGGACATCACAAAAATATTCTGAACATACCCCTAAGTCCCAAATCACCTAAAAAAGCTAAGCGAGCCATAAAATCGGCATTCCGAGGTCGTTTACCAATAAGTCAACTCTTAGTTGACTTTCTCAACTATTAGGCTACTTTAAAAGGCGAAATGCCTAAATTCTCACCATAACCACTCCGGACCCAAACCAACTGATCCAACATATCAAAAACAGGATAGTGATATATAAAAAATGTAGAAATAGGGGAAACGGGGTAAATCTCACGGAACGACCGGCCGGGTCGTTACATCCTCCCTCTCTTAAACAAATGTTCGTCCTCGAACGAGTCGAGAAACATACCTGGAGTCTCAAATAAGTGAGGATATCTGTCTCACATCTCCCGCACAGTCTCCTAGGTGGCATCCTCCACCGGATGCTCTCTCCACTGAACCTTCACTCAAACTATATCCTTGGACCTCAGCTTCCTTACCTGTCGACCCAAAATAGCCACTGGCTCCACCTCATATGACATAGCACCCTCGAGCTGAGCCGTGCTCAATTCTAAAACATGGGAAGGGTCACTAAAATTCTTATGGAGCATCGAATCATGGAATACTGGATGAATACCCGATAAATTAGAAGGCATAGCAAGCCTATAAGCCACCTCCCCAACCCTCTAAAGTACCTCAAATGGCCCAATGAACTTGGGACTCAGCTTCCCTCTCTTCCCGAATCTCATAACACCCTTCATGGGTGACACCTTCAGCAACACCTTATCCCCAACTATGAAAGACACATCTCGGACCTTCCGGTCCGCATAACTCTTCTGCCTAGACTGCGCTGTGCGAAGCCGCTCCTGAATCAACTTTGCCTTACTCAAAGCATCCTGAACCAAGTTTGTGACCAATAGCCTGGCCTCGCCTGGCTCAAACCAACCAACCGGAGACCTACACCTCCTACCATACAAAGCCTCATACAGAGCCATCTGAATACTCGACTGATAGCTATTATTATATGCAAATTCCGCTAGAGGCAGAAACTGATCCCATGAACCACCAAAGTCAATCACACAAGCACGCAACATATTATAATATCCCATATTCGCAATTTCTTTTGAAAATCCCATTTAATTTTCAAGCATTTCATAAAAATATACAGAAAGTTACTTAATATAATAGGCCATTTTTATACAGTCCTGCCATCCCCGAAATCTGGAGCCAACATGTCATGAGCATCTAGTGAAATAAGCCAAAATAAACTATTATAATATAAAAACTCTGAATCAAAGCTAAATACAGCAGGAAGGGAAAACAGAGATGCTGCGAATGCTGAACAGCTACCTCTATATTCCCCGATCCGGCTCCGCTGCGAAATAAAGGCTAATGCTCGATATCTGCTCCTGAATCTGCACACAGAGGTGCAGGGAGTAATGTGAGTACGCCAACTCAGTAGTAATAAAAATAAATCAAGTCTATGTAGCAAGGAAACACATAAAAATCAATGTCATCAAGTCACAATATACACAACCTTACTTTCCAATAGTATAACATAGATATAAGAAATCATCATGCCTTAAAAATCAACTTCATAAAAAATCTTTAAAGAATGCACATTTTTAACAACTTTAAAATAAAGGATTTGGCATGCAAATGAATGTAGTAAAATCATAGTAGCCCCTCGGGCAAAACATGTTTCATAATCAGCCCCTCGGGCATGCCTCACAATTCCTCAACACCTCATAGTCACTCAAGCCTCCCAATCACTCGTCACTCACACTCGGTGAGCTCACTGGGGGTGTGTACAGACTCCAGAGGGGCTCCTTCAGCCCAAGCGCTAATATCACTTAGCACCTCACCATCACTCTTGGCCCTCGTCCACACTCGGTGGAACCACTCGAAAAGCCCCTCAGGAGAATTAGTAAAATAGGGTACTCAACCCGAAAACATCATTTTTAATGCTCATGTAGTGTAAATCAGGCTGAGTTTCAAATAAAACAGTATGCACCATGATGCTGAGTAAAATCATCAATAATTAGTGAGGAAAACAGAAGTAAAAATCCCTCAAAGGGTCTAAACAGATCGGCACGAGGCCCCAAACACGGCTTATAGCCCAAATATTTCACAAACCTTTAGATCATAATTTAACATAAGGTTTTGAGTAAATATACAACTCATTAGTTGCCGCGGAGAGTACCTAGTCCAATCCAAAAATCAGTACGTGCCACATACTCGTCATCCGACATGTGCGCCATTCCAAAATAAGTGAGAAAATAATGCAGTCCGAGGTTCCATACCCTCAGGACAAGATTTATGATAATTACTTACCTCTACCGGGCCACAACACTAGTCCGCGGATGTGAATTATACCTATGTGGAAAAGAGGTTATGAAACAGATAGAAGATGTGATGTGATATTTTGAGGTACGTAAGGTAAAGGTGAACAACGTACGAGATACTCAAATACGGAAGGGTGTCAATAGTCCGTACTTCAAACAAAAGGCTAGAGGGGATGGGATTCA
This sequence comes from Nicotiana paniculata, assembly GCA_005239505.1. Classification (NCBI taxonomy): domain Eukaryota; kingdom Viridiplantae; phylum Streptophyta; class Magnoliopsida; order Solanales; family Solanaceae; genus Nicotiana; species Nicotiana paniculata. The sequence continues at coordinate 71,238 of MDKI01202335.1, read as the reverse complement.
GTATCCAGGAATGATAGCAGCAACGTCAGTGGCATATCTTCCAGCCTATGGTTTCTAGGTACTGAGAGAGAGTAAAGAAGAGTTAGAGACGATGTGATGTCTCGTTTGATGTTCGAGAATAACATAAGGAAATCTATGGTGCAAGCAAGTTGAAGGGAGGTTGCGAGTAGTATAAATAGATATGTATAGGTCGCAAGCTAAAGTATGACAGGGCGACAAGGTTTTAGGAAGACAAGAGTAAGGCCAAGAAAGTGTGAGTGAGAAGGTAACGAGAAATGGATGAGTCCTCGGGATTAAGCCCATGAAAACAAGATAGCTGATGGCTTCTCTAAGTTATAGAAAGCTCAGTATAGCCTGAATGAACTCAAAGGGATCTAAGACTAGTAGCATTTGGAAGAGATGGAATGCTGCCCTGGTTGTAGAATAAAGGTGTAATTGTAATAGATAAAGGGTGACGTTTGAGCCTTTGATTGAGTAATAATTTGAAGAGGATTTCATGGATTATACCGAATTAAAATACCCATGTAAGGTGAATCACATTGGGATGCTATAAAATACGATTATTGAAGTACAGTATCGCCCCTGAGTGGATCTAGAAAATCACTTCAAATATTCCCCGATGCAACATAAGCCCTAGTGGAAATGTATTACGTAAGAAGTTTCAAGTTATCAATGGAAGATTGTACATCAACATTAAGGTGAATCGACAATGGATGAATAAAAGATACAAAGTACGAGATGAGATTAGGCCATCAGCATTAAAATGGGCAGTAATGAAGAACCGTTAAAAGACCTAGCTCTATGCATATAGGATAAGCAACGAGAATAACCTGGAGTTTGGTAGCAGGCCTCAGTAACAATAAATCGAAGTAAGAGTTATGGTATAGTATGACCTATCTAGATGTAGTAAAGTCAAACGGATAGACAACTGGGTCTATGAAACAAGATATAGCAATATTCGTAAGTTCAAAAAAAGTACCATGCGAAGAACATCAGTATACCTATAGATTCCCAAAGGTACATCTTGTCAAGTTCTGTATATGTTCCCAAAGTAAGGCCTAGAGATTGGCTAAACATTGAAGGGAAGAGTCACATAGGCACACATACCAGGAAAAAGTCGTACATGGTGCATGATAGAAGGTAGCAACAGTTATGAGATTGTGAACGATTTTGACCACAAGTCGTGGTATGAGAAAGAGGCCTAAAGGGGGGAATGCTCTGGCCTTTGGAATTATTCACATAACAGTTGCCTAGATGGCAAGGAGAGTAATAAAGTATTCGGTAGACATAAATCATGAAAATGATAAGTGCATTAGTCAACATTCGAGGACGAATTTTCCAAAGAGGGGAATGATGTTACACCCCATGTTTTTGTACGTGAAAGTACGCCATAAGTAAATTGATGAAAGCTTAGAAAGGAGATGTTACACCCCGCATATTCGTATGTTAAAGTTTCGTCGTAAGTTAATCGACATAAGTTCAGGAATGAGATTATTTTGAGATTACAAGCATTATGCTATTCCAAACAAGTGATGAGTAAATTTGTGAAGGAGAGAGGGTAAGCAAATCGAAGAAAATAATTTTCGTCGAAGTTTGGTAATTTGGGAAAAAAAATACGGTCCAAGCTATAATACCCTGTATTTGTGGACTAGTGTCTTACAAGGTTCCACATGACCATGATAGTAAAGATGTATAAAGTGTGTTAAAACTGAGTAGTATTTTGAGTAATTTGAGATAATTCTTAATGATGTAGGTAATTGGTTAATTATTGAATAGTGGGAGATTATCAAATTAACCAAGAGATTAGTGGTTAACTAATGATGATTTCGGATAAAGCTTGAACCCCATTAATGTGGCAGCAATGCTTGGTCAATTTAATGACTCTTGAATCATATGGCAAGGTGTCACAATCAAAGGAATGTGTGTCTTAGTCATAAAAAATGTGGGGCCCACACATAAAGACTTAAAAACCTCTCAAAAATTCATTTTGTACTCAACAAAGTAATAAAGGAGGCGTCATCAAGTTCATATAAGAATTGATATGTTAACAGTAAGAATTTTTTCTACAAAAATGATGCGATACTACATAATGTTATGGAAATGGGATTTTTGCGATTCTAAGGGGGTACGGTGAAATCTTTCTCAAAGAATATCATAAGGATTTTTCCCCTACTTTGATCCGCCGTTACATATTTTATCGCAATCAACGTGTGTTTGAGAGATTGTCAAGAGAATCGGCTCAGGTATGTTAAGGATAAACCATTCCTTCATTTTGGCATGATCTCGTAATTACATATGTTTAATAATGAGGCATAAAGAGAAGTTCATACTCCCAAATTTATATACATTATCCTAGTCTCCTAAGTTACAGTATTCTCCCTTATCGGGACTTCATATTCAATTGAGTATTGTCTTCTTCCAGTCAAGACAGCAGAGAGTCTATATATACATTATTACAGTATTTTCACTACAATCGAGCTATAATCGATGGACAGGCCCCTATTAGGCAACCTATGATCAGATGGTAAGTTGTATACCTAGCATGTTGTGGTAGAGCGCCTATGAGCGAAGCTAGTTGACCAAGATACAGAACCTAGTATGGCCGAGCGCCTATGAGCGAGCCTACTACGGCAGAGCAGTTATATATATACCAAGCCTTATAGGGCCCATCAGCTATTTAATTACTATATTGAGAGAGTTGAGTCAGTATCAGTAGGTAAGCATATCTTCAGATTATCTTTAACTCCTAATTACTTTCAGTTATTATATTATCAGTTCAGTTTCAGCATTCAGTATATTGCCTTACATACTCGGTACATTATTTCGTATTGACGTCCCTTTTCAGGGGCGCTGCATTTCATGTGTGCAGGTTCAGAGATACAGACAGGTAGATATCCTCATTAGGTGTTGCTCGAGTTTAGCTTGATCGGCAAGCTCCATGCCCTTCGAAGTTGCCGGGTCTAGAGCTTTATGTACATCTTGTGTATATATGTATATATATTATGAGTAGGTCGAGGACGTATTCCGATCACAGTATATCCATCAGTAGAGGCTTGTAGACATATCCTGTCAGTTAGTGCAGTATGTTGGGATTGTAGGCCTTGTATATATATTTTGATTAGTTTTCCAGCTGTAGTAGTTATGATGGCCTTGTCAGACTAGCTTTATATTGATGTTAGTCATTATTTTCAAATTGTCTTGCAATGCGGCTCATGGCAAAAGTATGAAATTATATGTTCACAATCCCTTAGTCGCAAGTTGGTACGCAAGGATAGGTGAGGCACCGGGTGCCTGTCTTGCCTCCCCCCCAGGTTCGGGGCGTGACATCTGCGGTCCCAGACTGAACTGCTCATGCGGCCTGTTGGAACCTTCAAATCCCGATTCCGAGGTCGATTACCAAAAATCACACTCTAGTCAATTCTTCCAACTTAAGGCTTCCGAACTTAGAATTCTCTTTCCAAATCAACTCTGAACTTCCTAAAATTAAATTCCGACCACGCGTACAAGTCATAATACACGAACTGAAGCTACTCAATGCCTCAAATCGCTTAAATTCGCGCTAGAGCTCAAAATGACCAATCGGGTCGTTACATTCTCTCCCACTTAATTCGTCTTCGAACGTGCTAAGAACTGCTCCGGAGTTGTCCAAAATCACTATTTAACACCTCGTGTACCTACCCATGCTACCATAACTCAGTTGAGCACATTAGCTCGAGAAAACCTAAATATCCTTCCTTTTATCTAGTCAAATAAACCTTAGAACCAAATTCCAACATCTGAAATCCTCTTCCAGCTCTGTTTCCAACATTCGAATACCGTACCCATCATTACACGATGTACTAAAACATGATTGTATACATGTTCTGAATCCACACCATGCACTGCATAATTCACCTGACCATAACAACACCCTCTGACAATAATAGCCACAATTCCATGAATTTGATCCCACAACACACCCCATGACATATATAAGTCCTACTCCAACTCTTGCAATACTGCCACGATGGAAGAGAAGTGTCGAAATTCATAACCAACTGCCGAGTCAACTAATCATTAATTCTCTCCTCCTGATAAGAACCATTATCTCATTGTGAACCAAATAACGATATTTTCTCTCAAATATGCCGGTATATAAATCCAATCGCACTGATCCCAGGTCCAATAATCTTGTCTCACCCAGTACAAGTTGCTCAGGAATAAACCACATCAGACACTGCCAAATGTCTCATCTAATGCCATAATATGCCAACAAGCTATAGAATTGAATGGTATACATAAGGGAACGATCTCTGGAAAGAACTACTCAACCAAAATAAATAATTTAAACAACTGAAACGATATTATGAACCTTCCTCATAGAACAAGAAGCGAAACACACCATAGAAGATATAAGATATTGTACTCAACATTACATTGTTGCGGCGTACAACCCAATCCAACCATGATACCGTTGCGGCATGCAACCCGATCCAACCATGATATCCATGGCGGCATGACACCCGATCCACACATAATAAACTATAAGAAAATACTTACCGATCTAATATACTCATAACTACTAAATACCCGAACATCGACCACAAGCACTCGAAGTGCATAACACAAATCCTGGGGAGACAGATAACGCAATATGCTACAAAACTAAAGCACAACTATGGTGCGATAATGACATGTATCTCGAAAGCCATCCTGCTCTCACAATACCACAAATTACATGGTGTCTTAATATGAGTGTGAATTATCAAACCACCTCACAATCCACCTGGCATAATATAGAATCCACGGAATAGCTGACGACACAAATAACATGAAGATTCCTCCATAAATAACGCTAAGCTGAAATGAACATATCCGGCATTATATACAGCCCATATTCACATTTAGATCCACCCATGGACCCCAAGCTGATTCTGACTGTACCATACTGGGCTAATCACCTTTCAAGGGTCCATACTAACTCCCTTTTCCCATGACACAGAATAATAGTCGTCAATCTGGCACAACCATTCACCGCTTGTATAGGTCACACTTACACCATATTCCCATGGAATACACTCCCACGACCTTCCGCACCAGGTAACAAGTCTGCACACCCATACCACCGGCCATACTAATGCTGTAAAGAAAATCAAAAATCCACAAATTAGAACATAAAGCCACTTACACAAGACACCAACTCAGGTGACGCTAAAGACAATACCAGCTTACTCTGACATCTGAATCCTTTCCTACTCACCCAAGCTCGTAACATTCTTGTCTTCACCAAACCGCAACCTTGATCCTCAACTTCTGATTCACATATTGATCATTGCACCTAACATGCCAATATGCAAGAATATAAGAATTCAATAATAGCTCCTAAACCACTAATATAATAAACACTCCAGCATTTACATTGTAAGGCACCATAAAAATTTTACCGAAAATCCGAAATTTCATGGTGCCAAGTTAGATTTATGTGTTATAATAGTAGAAATTCTTCGCGGCAAGCTTGCTCGCCGCAATTCGGAATTTTGGATTGAACAATACTACGGACCTAAAGGAAAGATGTTTTGCAGAAGAATACATTTTTGCGGGCCCATTATTCGGCCGCATAATCACTCTGCGGACCGCATATTGGCCTCAGAGTGAGGAAAAAAAATTGGTCAATTTTGAGGTCAGTTATGCAGCCAATTATGCTATCGCATAATCATTTTGCGGGCCACATATTAGTTGCATAATCGTCTTGTATTTTTGCGAAGGGAGGTTCTGTGGTGCATTATGCGACCACAGAACATGTATGCAGACTGCATACTAGTCGCATACCTGGATAGAAAATTCAAGCCCCTGAGGGCTACTTTTGCGGGCCGCATAACCATTATGAGGTCGCATATGTGACCGCAGATCTGTGTCGGGGCTCCTATTTTCTAATTTTTAAAACCCGACCCCATTTCATTAAATAACCTTATTGGGCCATATTGAGCTATTTTTCTTATATTTATGGAGTGAGGGAGAGGGTTCTTAGAGAGAGAGATCAAAACTCAAACTAATATCCATCAATTCTTGCTGAATACTTGAAGATTATCAAGAAGGTCCTCATTTTGGAGGTAAGAATCTATACCCTAGCCTTTAATTTCAAAAATCTAGTAAAAATGGGGATAATTGGTAAAGCAATTATTAGGTGTGGGGGTAGATATCTTTCATGCATGCATGTATTCCTAAAATAGGTGGGAAGGTTGTGAACTAATAATGGGTGGAAGAATGGTAGAATGTTTCATAAAAGTCCCTTAAGAACACTAATGAACACATAGTGTTTGACAAAATGGTCTAGTGAGCTAGAGTTACGATTATTCTCCTAATTTTGGGTTCACTTTTCCTATATTATGAAAATATATTGAAGTTGCTAAATTCTGGATCTTCTTAAAGTTTTAAATAAATCTCAATTGAAGTATTTATGGCTAAACTCCCTTCTTCTTAGAATCGAACCCCTGGTGTTCAAGTATTTGGTGTAAGTTCCTAACTTGATCATGCTAGAATTGGTTGCCTTAATATGTTGTGTTGAAATATTCATGTTCAATAATTGTTCTAAATTCTTATCATGTCGTCATGCTATTTGAGAATGTGTTTGAAACGAGGAATCTGTGTTGAGAAAGGTTAAGGATTCATGCCAAGAATCGAATGATGGTTGATATGCCAAATTGTATGAAAAGCCTACGCATGCTTAAGATTTTCCAAGACTTCTTTCTTATGTGGTGCAAATGCCTTACATGATAGATTTTATTGATGTGATAATAATGTCGAATATGAAAAAGGGGCAGACTTGAAAATGTAAAGTCCAGCTAAGAGCTAAGATAGATTTAATAAATAAAGCCCCTCGTGCCAATGTATCAAAATATGGGAAGGAAATGTAAAATGAGATGATTGATTGAATGGATGATGTCTCAATGGAGATGGCCTAGCCGATCAGGCCGTGATTGGATGCCATGCCGCACACATGGTGGTAATTGTTCTGAAAACGATGATTGGAATTGTGGACAAGGTTGATGTCTCAAACAAGACGACCTAGTCGGTCGGGTCGAGATCGGACTCCGTGTAAGAACACGGTGGTACTCTAGATTATGGCACATGGCACTAAGAGTACCAACCTAATAAGATGAAAAGTGAACCGAGAACTTATGTGATCACCTACTTGATGTAATAGTATTTGTTTGAAGCCTTTATTTTACAACATGACTATTCCCCTTTTTATTTGTCTCCTTGTTCCTTCTATTAAAGTTGGTGTTTAGCTTTACATACTAGTACTACTCAACAGTACTAATGTCCCTTTTGCTGGGGGCGCTACATCTGTGAATGGATGTAGGTGGTTCCATAGCAGATAGTGCTGATCATAGCTAGCAGCGCATCCTCTTCTCAGCGATCTTGGTGAGCCCCTTTTTTTCCAGGGGTCATGTAGTACGTCATTTGTTTATATGCTTACACGTTTTGAGGTTTAGTCGGGGTCTTGTTGTCGGCATTATCATAACTGTCTTTTGTATCCTTAGAGGCTCCATAGACACTTACGTGGGTTATGAATGGGTCAGTAAATTATGTTGTATTTCTTTTAAAAACTCTTGTTCCACTAATTTGTAAACGATATGTATTTTTTGGGAACATAGCCATGATGTAATAAAAATGAAGTAAGGCTAACTTGTGATATTCTATATATATAATCCTTCCACTGCTTAACTAATGATAATGTGCCTTCCTTAATCACTAACGAGTCGGGTAGAAAACATCTAATAGGCTTGCTTGACCGGGTTCACTCAGTTGAGAACCGGTCACGCTCCCTGAGGTTGGGGTGTGACAGTAGAAACCCTCCACTTAACTCATTTCAGGAGAACCATTGCAACACGTGATTGAACTCCCATAACTGCAGAAAATACAAACCTCAAGTAGTGATATAAACCACATTAATTCTTCTGGGATCCATCTACACCTAACATTCCATAATACTCGAATGCCTCCATATAAAAATCAATTACGGCGGTCGTCAAGCCATGCATGTACTGCCATAAATCACATGTATAACTTAACATGCTGAAGGAACTAATCATTGGCACCATCACGCCAATTAAACCATTACTAACTGACCCGACTTCTTCTAATTTAATCCGGACTTGCCTTAGGGATATTAATAGCTCCATTTAACACATAACGACCCCAAATCTACACTCATCCTGAGTAACCTTATTTCACGAGACCATGTTGTTTCTAAAACCCACGAATCATCTCATACCCCCTGGAAATTTCTCTGTGAACCCGAAGTTATTTCTCTCCCATTCCTCCAATGCTACACCGCGGACCGCTGAGAACATAGAACGCTCCAATCCCCTTTCATAATTCACTTCAAAAGCTCGATACTTCTCCATACCACTGTTACACCCCATGTTTTCGTACGTGAAATTAAGTCATAAGTAAATTGATGAAATCTCGGAAAAGAGATGTTACATTCCGCATTTTCGTAAGTTAAAGTTTCGTCATAAGCTAATCAACGTAAGTTCGGGAAGGAAATTATTTTGAGATTATAAGTAATATGTTAATTCAAACAAGTGATAAGTAAATTCATGAAGGTGAGAGGGTAAGCGAATCGAAGAAAATAAGTTTCGTCGAAGTTTGGAAATATGGGATAAAATACGGTCCGATCTATAATACCCGGTATTTACGGACTAATGCCATACAAGGTACCACATGACCATGATAGTCAGGGGTATAAGGTATGTTAAAAAATAAGTAGTATTTTAAGTAATTTGAGATAATTCTTAATTATGTGGATAATTGGGTAATTATGAATTTTTAAGTGGGTGATTAACTTGTAATTAAATTTTGTGGATAATTATTTAAGTAAATATTTGGATAATTGTTGAGGGGACAATAATCCACGTGGGATCATGAAGGTTTGGTAGCAAATTGCCAACAATATCATGCTTAAGGAGGTGGTGGCACTACTTACATCTGTATCTCATTTTTGGGTGAAAAAAAGCTATTTAAGAGGCCTTTCTAAATTCACAAAGTGAAAGCGTCTTATGATTTTGTGAAATTTTAGCAAACATGCGGATGAAATTCTTCAACAAATGTCATACTTTTCATTAGTGACGTGAATCACTTCAACAATAATTCATATGAGACTTCTTAGGGTAGTAGCAATGGGATTTTGCAATTCTAAGGGAGCACGATATAATCTTTCTCAAGAATATCATGCGTATTTTTCCCTACTTTGATCTGCCGTTATGTGTTGTTGCAATAAATGAGTGTTAAAGGGATTATCAAGAGAATCAGTTTAGGTATGTTAAAGTTAATCCCTTCCTTCATTTTGGCATGATCTCGTAACTACATGAGTTTGATAACGAGGCATAAAGAGAAATTCATATTCCGAATTTATATACATTATCCTAGTCTCATAAGTTACAGTATTCTCCTTTATCGGGACTTTATATTCAATTGAGTATTGTCTTCTCCCAGTCAAGGGAGCAGAGAGTCTATATATACAGTATTACAGTATTTTCACTACCATCGAGCTATATTCGATAGGCAGGCCCCTATTGGGAAACCTCTGATCAGATGGTAAGTTATATACCGAGCCTACTGTGGCTGAGCGCCTATGAGCGAGCCCAGCATGGACGAGATAAAGATCCTAGTATGGTCGAGCGCTTATGAGCAAGCCTACTACGGCAGAGCAATTACATATACCGAGCCCTATTAGGCCGGACAACTTTTTTACTTACTATATTGAGAGAGTTGAGTCAGTATCAGCAGGGAAGCATATATTCAGATTATCTTTGACTCACAATTACTTTCAGTTATTATATTATTAGTTCAGTTTCAGCTTTCAGTTAATCTGTTTATTTTTTAAGCACATATACCACTAGGCAGACTGCCTAGTGGCTAATATATAAATTAAATCCCAAAATGGGTCCAAAGATTACAAGATCTCCAAACCAAAATAGAAGTTACATGAAGCTACTAGCTACTAGCTACTAGCTACTAAAAGGATAGAAAAGCAAAAATCTAATGAACTAGATATTACAAAATAATAAGCTGAGTGCTTCCTTCTCCTGTCAGTGTATGTGAATCCAACTGCCAGTGGAAAGTACCAAGCAGCACCTATCAAGCTCTCACCAGGCACCAGGATATACTGTCCATAGGCTAAAATGAATTCTAAACATCTCCACCACAAAGTTGAAGCCAACATAGTATTCCAAGTGTAGCTACTATATGATCTCTATATGTAGTGAACTGAGTATGTCCAAGTATTAATCATGTGCTCACTCATCTAACTTAACATGTAGAAGAGCCTGGCTTTAGGCAGGCTTTGCAAGTCAAAATCCAGGCTTGACCTGGTTTAGGCAGGCTTTGCAAGGCTAAAGCCAGGATTGGCTGGCTTTAGGCAGGCTTTGCAAGGCAAAAGCCAGGCTTGAGTTGGCTTTAGGCAGGCTTTGCAAGGCAAAAGCCAGGCGTGAGCTGGCTTTAGGAAGGATTTGGAAGGCAAAAGCCAGGTGTGAACTGGCTTTAGGCAGGCTTCACAAGGCAAAAGCCAGGCATGAGCTGGCTTTAAGTAGGCTTTGCAAGGCAAAATCCAGGCTTCGTAACTATGACTTTTTTTATTCTTGTAAGCTCAGATCTTTCCATGCTAGAACCTTTAGTATATACATCATTCTAAAAATTGCTAAACCATCCTCATATTGAGCATGCAATCATGCTAATACCACTGAGAAATGATTCAACAATCTCAAGAAATACCACATGACATGTTTAGAGTTTTCCTTAGTAATTGGCCATATCAGAGTCATGATAAATTGCACCATCCAACAGCTGCTTATCGCATTGTTCCTGTACACTATCAAAGCACCCCCAGAATGAGCATGTGACCATGCTAATACCAGTGGAAATTACCTTAATAACATACAAAATGAGACAACGAAACATGCAGGTTTGTGCAGAGTCCAATCCTATGAAGCCATCAGTCTAGGGTTCTTTTCTTTGCTATCCTAACCCTAAGGTTAGGTGTTTGAGATTTGTCGAGATTGATCAACCTCCTCCCTGCACTAGGCAGTTCAGATAACGAATGAAACTCATATGTACCTACAAAAGAAAACACAATGTTAGCTATAAAATCCACCACTAGTTGCCTTCTCCGAACACATGTTGAAAGATCACGTTGAAGTTGCCTTCATCTCTATTATTTTCTTCACATAATTTTAAATTACCCAAGGAGGATCCCATTCCCCTTCTATCACTTTCTTCATCACCAATGCATCAGTCTCCAATATGAAAGGGCGAAGATCATGCTCCACACAGTATTCCAATCCTAGAAGAATAGCCTTAGCTTAATCCACCACATTAGTTGTCACCCCCAGGTCTACTGCCCTTGCATACACCACATCACCTTCATCATTCCTCACACAAAAGCCTAAGGAAATAGGACTATGATTTCCTTTTGAGGCTCCATCAGTATTGCATTTGTACCAACCATGAAAAGGAAGCTGCTATGTTACTCTTGTAATGATCAATATAGGTTTATATCCTTCAAATATTGAATTATGTCTAGCCATAACAATGGAATATTAGGCATCCAAGCATACCTCACCCTTGCCAGTTGATGCAATGTCCTATTGATCTCATGAATCACCCTATTTGTGGACACTGAACCCCTATGTTTACCTGTATTTTTTATCTTCCAAAGTTCCCAAGTGATGATACATTGTACTTCTTGAAACAATGGCTTTAACTTTGGAAAACATTGAGCATACCACCAATTCCTTATAACCTGCTTCAATTGAATCAATGGCACAGTAACTCCAGCAGCACCAATAAACAAGTTCCATACTTTAGAGGCAGTAGGACTTGTGACAAATATATATGCTTAATAGATTCCGCTTGGGGCTGTTGACAACACCAACACTTAGGCATCACCATTTTCCCTTGCCTACTCCACAGATCATTAGTGGCTATTTTCTGTCTCCATAATCTCCATAAGAAGAAGGATATCTTGAATGGTAATCCTTTAATCCACATTAAATTGAATTCCTGATTAGCCTTGTGCCTTAGGATCAGTTAATCTGTTGCCTTACATACTCGGTACATTATTTCCTATTGACGTCCCTTTTATCGGGGACGCTGCATTTCATGCGTGCAGGTTCAGACAGACAGACGAGTAGACCTCCTCAGTAGGTGTTTCCCAAGTTCAGCTTGATCGGTAAGCTTCGCGTCCTTCAGAGTTGTCGGGTCTAGAGTTGTATGTACATCTTGTGTATATATGTATATATATGTTATGGATAGGTCGGGGCCCTGTTTCAATCGTAGTAAATCCATCACTAGAGGCTTGTAGACATATTCTGTCAGTTAGTATAGTATGTTGGGTTTGTAAGAGTTGTATGTATATTTTGTTAGTTCGCAAGCTGTAGTAGTTATGTCGGCCTTGTCGGCTCAGATTTATATTGATGTTTAGTCAGCGTTCGCAAATTGTCTTGCAATGTGGCCCATGTCCAAAGTATGACATTATATGTTAAGAGTCCCTTAGTCGCAAGTTGGTACACAAATATAGGTGAGGCACTGGGTGCCAGTCTCTCCCTCCCCCCAGATTCGGGGCGTGAAAAAAGGGGTATCAAAGCAGTTCTGTCCTAGGGAGTCTACATGTCGTTTTATGGGTGTGTTGTGAACCACACTTATAAGCATGAGGCTACATGGCATTTAGGATTGTCGCTCTTTATTCTTACTCTAGATCATGTGGTAGAGCTCAGTTGTAAGAACTCAATTTCCTAAACTCTATATTATTCATAATACGACGAAGAGTTGATTCATAGGAACTCAATTTTTGAATTATGCTTATGATGGATAAATATTAGGTATTCAGCAGATCATGTGTATACTAAGATGTGTAAGCTTTTTTATAAGGATCCCTAAGGCAAGAATGCCTATCCACTCTTACAATAAAAAGGAATAAGAGAATCATAAGGTAGACACAAGTTTCAAAAAGTAAAATAAGCAAGGTGAAGAAAGTTACGGGGTACCCAGTTAATGAAGATTATCGGTATTTTCAACTCAGGCAAAAAAATATAGTCATTGTGAGTGAGCTTCAACAGTAACAGAGGTATGTATAATTGGACACACCCATCTCAGTTATCCCCTATGGGGGCTAACAAGTGTAGTTAAGAAAAGGACGGGATATCAGGATTTGGCTAGGGTTAGAGTGACCCAAAATGGTGGATGGATTGTTTGCGTTAGTTGACATTTTCGAAGGATATTGCAAACGTTCTAATAGATCTCCTTGTGAGACACCCAAATGGTACACTCTAGAATATTACAATTAGATGTGAATACTAGCATGATCAAGAATTCAGAAGATAGGCATTGAAAGCCTGGAAGGGATAAATATTACCTTAGTGTGGCTCCCGTACATAGTAGAGCGAGAACGTTGAGCAACCCGAAGAGCCATCGGACGGAGAAATGGACAGCTAAAAGCAAAAGAATATCTTATTGAAGTTTATAGAATAAAGTGATAGACATAAATGTTAGCAGGAAATAAGAAGAGAGTAATAAAGCATTATGAGTAATATATGATACATGGATGACAACGGAAGATCAAAAAGATGACAGTATTACAGAGTCTTTGGTCAAGTGAAGGAAAATATGAGAGGTGACAAGACTTAAGACAACAAAAGAGTATAGGCCATAAAGTCATATCCTCATTTCAAGAAATAAGTTTGTGACTCCAACGCAACTACTAGAAGGAAAAGTTAGACCCCAGAATATTAGAAAACAGTATGGACTGATGGCAAAGATAAACTAAACATGAATTAGGGACTGAGTGATTTGATAATAGTAGGTATCGTGAGAATTTCATATTTTGTTCCGGCGATAATATAATGGACAACAGAAGAAGATTCATAAGAAATTCAGAGAATGGACATTCAAGGAGACGCTACCCCTAAAGAAAGAAATGTGAGAAAAGTTAATCTAAAGGGACTATATGTTCTAGTTACACCAAATGTCACCCTCGCGAGTAAGAAATTTTATTATCCTTGATACAAAAATATTACCGCAAGGCAAGTAAGGGTCATCGATGATGTGAAAAGACGCAAAATATGAAGAGGTAAAACATCTATATGTAGATCATCATAGCACTAAATCTTAGTATCCCATAAAGAGGGGAATATGGAGTAATGTGACATTAAGTCAGAGTTAAGTGACTCTAGTAACTATGGAATGGTAAAGGAAGAATGCGATAAAAAAGAATGAGAAAGGAAAAAGATCTCACTTATTCAAATCCTACAGATATGCTACGACTCCAAAACATTATGTAAGCACGACGTCAAGGAGAGGAAGTAAGGGTTCCAGCTCGGGATGTTTTTGATAAATAAGGAACAAGCACGAGAGGTAAGTTAAGACAAAAGAGATAACCCAAGAATGATTACGAGGAATACTGATATGAGAATGGGCCATTGAGTAGTCACTAGTTGATTCAGGAAAAGCCTAGTTATGGCTAGATAAGAGGATACAGACAAATCAATAGATCGTGCAAAATAAACATAGTGAACCCCAACATGAGGCATTCAGTTTCGCAGATATGACATCGTAACCTTGAGAAATATTAAGATAGGAATTGGGGTAGTAAAGGTACAGTATGAGTGTTACGGAGATAAAGAGAGTGCCACTGGGAAGACAATCAAAATATCAGCTCAGAAGCAACCCTACGAGCACAATGGCATGAAGGTAAGTAAGTAAGGATAATTACAAGTAAGAAAGAACATCAAAAAATTTTCCGAATAAATGATGTAATAAGCTCATAGCTTTACAAGAGTCAGAAGATCCTCCCTAAGTACTACAATGAAAGACTAGCTGAAGAAATAAAGAAGAAGGCTTCAACCTAAACATGGTAACTCGAAGGAGAAATGGTCATGTAAAAACAGTCTCATAAAAACATTGTATGCACTCTATAAGAAGGTGGCACCTACTGTGGCTACTAAACGGGGAGAAAATCAGAAGTGATATTCAAGATCATATGAGTTTTATGGAACTCCAATATATGTGGGCACTAAGATAAGCTAAGTATGCACGCAACAAGGGGGCAGAAAGACCAGGAAAAGTAATAGCTTACGCTTAAAGAAAGTTGAGAAGGAACAAAAGGAATTAGTCGGTCAATGATCCAGAGTTGGTTACGTAATAAACACACTTAAGAGTTCAGAGTATTATCCATGCAGCATATATGTTGACAATCATACAGTCGTAAAAGGTTCTGGTATAAGTTAAAAGGAAGAATTGAGCCTGGGTCATAGACAAAGGATTGGATTGTTAAAGGATTGTATCATGGATATTCCATAGCGCCCATGAAAGGCTAAAAGTAATAACTAATAGCATGAGCTGCAGATTGGAAGATAGCTTAAGACTACATAAACGTTGATCATAGGGAAGAGGAAACTAAATACTTACATAAACTAAGTAAATCAGGAGTCTGATTATTGGACCCAGAAAATTATAGAAATCGTGATTAAGAACATTGCAGAATCACTCTTAATATCATAGGTATAAGAGAGATAGCACAGTAGCCATATTCTATGACGGTTCTACGGTAAAGACAGTTAGAAGATTGCTAGCCTCATAAGAAGTCAGTATGAATCTCCCACCGGATTATGAATGCACCATAGGTGCAAGTAGTATAATAAAGCTTCAAGTTGTGGATGTGAATTATACCTATGTGGAAGGGAGGTCATGAAAGAGATAGAAGATGTGATGCGAGATTTTAAGGTAAGTAAGGAAAAGGTGAACAACGTATGAGATACTCAAGTGCATAAGGTTGTGGATAATCCATACTTCAGATAGAGGGCTAGAAGTGTGGGGATTCAGTATCCAGGACTAATAGCGGCATCGTCAGTAGCATATCTTCCAGCTTATGGTTTCTAGGTACCGAGAGATCTAGCCAAGAGAGTAAAGAAGAGTTAGAGATGATGTGATGTCTCGCTTGATGTTCCAGAATAACATAAGGAAATCTATGGTGCAAGCAACTTGAAGGGAGGTCGCGAGTAGTATAAATAGATATGTTTAGGTCGCAAGCTAAAGTATGACAGAGCGAAAAGGTTTTAGGAAGACAAGAGTAAGGCCAAGAAAGTGTGAGTGAGAAGGTGACAAGAATGGATAAGTCCTCATGATTAAGCTCATAAAAACAAGAGAGCTAATGGTTTCTCTAAGTTATAGAAAGTTCAATATAGCCTGGATGAACTCAAAGGAGTCTAAGACTAATAGCATCTATAAGAAATGGAATGTTTCCCTAGTAGTGGAATGAGGGTGTGATTGTGATAGATAAAGGATGACGTTTGGTCCTTCGATTGAGTAATGACTTGAAGAGGATTTCATGAATTGTATGGGATTAAAATACTCATGTAAGGTGAGTTATATTAGGATGTTATAAAATATGGTTAAGGAAGTATAGTATCGCCCCTAGGTGGATCAGTCTGATCATTTCAGATGTTCCCCGATGAGACGTGAGCCATAACGGCAGTATTACATAAAAGTTCATGTTATCAATGGTAGATGATAGATCAACATTAAGGTGAATAAACAGTGGATGGGAAAAATTCACAAAGTATGAGGTGAGATTAGGTCGTCATTCTTAAGATGAACAGTAATGAGCAAGCATTAAAGGACATAGATTTATACATATGGGATAAGCAACGAATGTAACCTAGAGTTTGGTAGCAGACCTCAGTAATGATAAATCGAGGTAAGAGTTATGGTATATTATGACCTACTTAAATGCAGTAAAGTCATGCAGATAGATATCCGGGCTTATGAAATAAGATATAGCAATATTCGTTAGTTCGACAAAGTACCGAGCGAAGAACTTCAGTATACCTATAGATGCTCAGAGGGACATATTGTCAAGCTCTGTATATGTTTACAAGGTGATGCCTAAAGATTGGCTAAAAACTGGAGGAAAAAGCTAGAGGGAAGAGTTGCATAGGCACACATACAAGGAAAAAGTGGTACAGGTTGCATGACAAAAGGTAGCAAGAATTATGAGGTTGGAATAATTCCGACCATAGACCGTGGTATGAGAAAGAGACCTAAAGGAGGGAATGCCCTGGCCTTTGGATTTATTCAAAGAACAATTGCCTAGATGGCAAGGAGAGTACTAACTTTGCAAGAGCAATAGGTTATAAAAATGATAAGTGCATCAGCCAACATTCGAGGACGAATGTTCCAAAGGGGGGAGTGATGTCACACCCCATGTTTTCATACGTGAAAGTACGTCATAAATAAATTGATGAAAGATCGAAAATGAGATGTTACACTCCGCATTTTTGTACGTTAAAGTTTCGTCGTAAGCTAATCGACGTAAGTTCGGGAAGGAAATAATTTTGAGATTATAAGTATTATGCTACTTCAAACAAGTGATAGGTAAATTTGTGACGGTGATAGGGTGAGAGAATCGAAGAAAATAAGTTTCGTCAAAGTTCGGCAATATGGGATAAAATACGGTCCGAGCTATAATACCCGGTACTTATGGACTAATGTCATACAAGGTACCACATGACCATGATAGTGAGGGGTATAAGGTGTGTTAAAAAAAGTATTTTTAAGTAATTTGAGATAATTCTTAATTATGTGGATAATTAGGTAATTATAATTTTTTAAGTGGGAGATTAACTTGTAATTGAATTTTGTGGATAATTACTTAAGTAAAGATTTGGATGATTGTTGAGGGGACAATAATCCACGTGTGATCATGAAGGTTTGGCAGCAAATTGCCAATAATATCATGCCGAATTTATATACATTATCCTAGTCTCATAAGTTATAGTATTCTCCTTTATCGGGACTTTATATTCAATTGAGTATTGTCTTCTCCAAGTCAAGAGCGCAGAGTGTCTATATATACAGTATTGCAATATTTTCACTACCATCGAGCTATAATCGATGAGCATGCCCCTATTGCGCAACCTCGGATCGGGTGGTAAGTTATATTCTGAGCCTACTGTGACCGAGCACCTATGAGCGAGCCCAACATGGCTAAGATACAGATCCTAGTATGGACGAGCGCCTATGAGCGAGCCTAATACGGCAGAGCAGTTATATATACTGAGCCCTATAAGGCAGGACAACTATTTTACTTACTATATTGAGAGAGTTGAGTCAGTATCAGCAGGTAAGCATATCTTCATATTATCTGTGACTCTCAATTACTTTCAGTTATTATATTATCAGTTCAGTTTCACATTTCAATTAATTTTTTGCCTTACATACTCGGTACATTTTTTCGTTCTGACATCCCTTTTCCTGGGGACGTTGCATTTCATGTGTGCAGGTTCAGACAAACAAACGAGTAGACCTCCTTAGTAGGTGTTGCCCAAGTTTAGCTTGATCGGTAAGATACTTCACGGTTCTCAAGAATCCTCAGAGATTGGTGGAATTCACTTGGGATTCAAGACAAAAATACTTTTCTTACATCCCAATATTTTGCCTTCAACATCAGAATCCTACATGAAGTTTTCTGCGGAGATACTGGCCAAAGGCAGGAGAAAATGCGAAGACAACTCTTCAAGATGAAATGTGTGTCACTCGACAGAAATGACATTGACATCCATTTTCAAAAAATGGTAAAGATATACTTTGAGATCGGCGGAGAAATCAACTTGAAGCAATCATTTGTCTCTTCCCTTCCAAAGATGTTGGCAAGTCGAACCAAGTCCATCATTGAAGAAAAGTTTCAATAAATAACAATCCCACAAGTCGGCTACATCAGGAAAGCTATTTTCGTAGCATTGGAGGACATTTGTACAAAGCGCTCAGCCCTAAAACAAATTATCCAGCACAATCCAGCGCTTAACAAAGCATGTCACAGATTCGATCTGATGTTCGTTCCACACATCTAGGCGACAGAAAGGATTCAGGAGGTCCAGATGGCCAAGAATTCCATACGAAAACCAAGGTCCAAGAGACGCACAAAATATTTCAGACGAAGAAGGCTAGGAAATTTTCACAAGAAAAACATATGCTTTATTTGCCACAAGATTGGACATTTCGCGAAATATTATCCCCAATCAAGAAGATCCGTAAAACTCCTTGAAGAGATTGAAGATTACACTGGCATACATCTCGGAAAAAAGGAGGACCTTGAATCCATATTCTCCGTGGATGATGAACCTACTGAAGAAACTTTATTCTCTCTTGATATCTATGAAGATCAAGGCAATGTTCACTACCAAATTTCAGAACCAGTGATCGAAGCCCGAGAGGAGATCAACGCTATCATAGTCATTCCTCAAGTAGAACTCAAGGTCTATTAATCCAAATGGGATAAACCAACTCAAGTTATTGCTTTCATCGACACTGGAGCTGCTTCCTCACTCATAAATAATGTTGTTCTCCCTGAAGATCAATGGGTGCCGCACTTTTGAAGATTGTAACACTGTATCAACTGGAACCCTGACTACAACCATCATCACAAAGCATCCGGTCACAATTGAGTTCTTTCCAGGATTGAAGTACATAACCAAGCTGATAGGGTTTGATGTACCAGGAAAAGATCTTATTGTTGGATTCGACATTTACAAACAACTTAGAGATCAACTCCAGATCAAGGCTGACGGGATAGCTTTTAAGAAGCAGTTCAAACCTTATTCTGAGATTCCAAGGCTATTCCAGATCACCAACGACGAACATATCAAAGAGATTGAGCAAAATCTCATTGAGCATTCAGGTGTTGAATCCCATAAGGATTTCATGAAGAAAGGAAAAATCTTGCTATGGAAAAACGAAGATTTTTTTATCAAGCTCCCTTTCAAGAAGTATAAAAACATCAATCCAACAAAATCCGGTCATTCAGGCATGAATCTAGATCATCTTCAGCTTGCAAAGAAAGAATGCGAAGAACTTTTGGAATTTGATCTAATAGAGCCATCGGATTCACAATAGGCATGCGAAGCATTTTATGTCAACAAAAGAGCTGAGCAGACAAGAGGAAAACTCAGGTTAGTCATTAACTACCAGCCACTTAACCATTTCCTCCAAGATGATAAATTCCCTATCCCAAATAACCTCTCTTTTTTCTCCCACTTAGCCAAGGCCAAATATTTTTCCAAGTTTGATTTAAAATCTGGATTTTGGCAATTAGGAATCCACCCTGAAGAAAGACCTAAAACGGGATTTTGCATCCACGATCATCACTTCCAATGGAAAGTCATGCCCTTCGGGTTGAAAATTTCACCCTCCTTGTTCCAAAAAGCCATGATAAAAATATTTCAGCCCATCCTCCATACCTCTTAAGTTTACAATTGATGACATCCTATTATTTAGTGATACATTGGAGGAACATGTCAACTTGCTTCATCAGTTTGAGGCATTGATAACACACCATGGGATCATGCTTTCAGCAAAAAAATGGTTCTTTCCCAACAAGAGATTGATTTTCTTGGAATGCATTTTTTCCAAGGTGCATGCAGTCCAGGACCATATATATGTCAAGAACTACCCAAGTTTCCAGATACCAGCTTCACAACAAAGCAGATCAAACAGTTCTTGGGTATAGTAAATTATGTGAGAGATTTCATCCCAAATATCTCTACATACATTTCTCCGCTCACAGAGATGCTAAATAAAAATGATCCATCATGGGAAAAGAAACAAAATGAAGCAGTTAGGGAAATAAAGGAGATTTCTAAAATGTCAAGTCCCTCTACATCCCTTCAGACGGTAAGAAAATACTGCCAATTAATGCCAGCAATGAATATTAGAGTGTCGTTCTATTTGAAGAAAAATATGGCCAGAGAAAAATATGCGGATATTCCTACGGAAAGTTCAAAGATGCCGAGCAACATTATCATTCCATCTTCAAGGAAATTCTTGCAGTAAAGAATTGAATCAAGAAATTCAATTTCTTCCTAATTCACACAGAATTTCTGATAGAAATGGATATGAAGTCCTTCCCAAAGATGATCCAGATAAATGCTAAGATTATTCCCAATCTTCAAATTCTCAGATGGGCCCAATGGTTCTCTCCATACAAGTTTCAAGTCAGGCACCTGAAAGGAAAGGATAATATTCTCGCAGATTTTCTGTCTCGGCTGGAAGAATTCTCAAAGAGATTTACCCGAGCAAAACTGAAGTCAAAGCAAAAGCTAATCAGCCACATCTTCATACTTTCAAATGTACCAGAAACAAGTTCATTGAAGCCAACAGACCATCCACCAGAGTTATTCAGCCTCATGGATACCTTTGATCCGTCAATTATTACGGAAAGAAGAACTTATTATGAGCTCCATGTTTTCCGACAATATGGAGGGTCCATTCTCAAGCCTTATGGGGTCAATCCAAAATATCCATTCTACCATATATTCATAGCACAAACCAAGGATTTTCCACAAGAACTATTATGATTTTTCTAGTACATATGCCATCAGTACTACATTTTCATGGAATTCAAGTTCAACGTCTTCAAAGATTTTGACAACATTGAACCATCTATTAAAGTATTTTTACTATGGTTCAAACCTAGAGATATTGGATAAAATGTTTCAATGATTCCTACAAAGCAAAGGTATTCATGTTTCATAGGCCATTGAAGATTATTAACGGAAAAGTCCAGGCACAAGCAGAGGCGTCATTCTGGTGGAAATTTCCCGTGTCCATTTTATCCATGGAAGAAGAATATAGTGAAGCACAAAGAATTATCTTCCAGCAAAACAGGTGCATCCCGAGAGATATACGGCCAAAAGATTGGGCAAGCTAGAACTATACCAGCACTCATCCTCACTGGGAAAAGTCCGAGAAGCAGCAAAGGAATATCAAACTCTGGATGAAATCATCCGGGAAAAAATCACCCAAGACATCTCCAGATAAGGTTGCGGATCACATCCCTCAATCCAAAAGAGAAGGAACATAGAGAAGAAGAACAGTTGAGTTCCAGGCGTTACTACACAAGATCTTTGAAAAGATGCCTAGAAGACAAACCGAGAAAATCAATGGAAGATAATCATCCGTGTTAATCTCACCATAATCCTACATTACCTACCAAAAAACCCTAAAAATTAATCTACCCATACCAAGACAAAATCTCACGTCCTTCCAAACCATCTGGGTCCCACTTTCACATGCTTCGTCACATGCAGCACCCTATTTTCACATGCTCCCACAAACTTTCACATGCTAAACCATGTATACTTCACCCCTTTCACATGTTTTCAGGAGTTTTTTAGTTGCTTTGCCTAAGGTCCTTCACATGTAAAAAGGGACCCACTTGTAGATAGGTTTGCCATGTAGATAGGTTTGTTTTACAATATAAGTTTGTCTTGTAATAACCTCCTAGTCCTATATAAAGGAGGCCTTGTAGTAGTTGTAAGATCATCTTGAAAACTATCTTGTAGCCTTTATAAATCTTTGTGATATACTACATATGAGTTCCTTCTAAATTTCCCTCTTGTTCATTCTTTTGAATGGATGGAAAAGTCGGTCCATGTATGAAAATAGAGTAAGAATACTCTAAGAAAGTTACCTTGTTGTAGTACGAATGTTTTCTGAGTTATAACAGCTAAGGTTGGTTATAGTACAAAAGTTTTCTGAGTTGTGTAGATTGGCAAGCCATCCTTTATGGGTTGTGAAGTCAGCCCCTTTGTAGGAAAACTTTTGCGACTATAAGCAAATTAATTGTTAGGTGTAGCTTGGCAATTGCCAGCCCTTTTTGTAGGAAAATTTTCGTATCTATGATATAGTTTGCTTACTTGGAGTCTTTTGCTATGTTCTCTGTACTTTGGATATATATGTTATGGATAGGTCGGGGCCCTGTTCAGATCACAGTACATCCATCACTAGAGGCTTGTAGACATATCCTGTCAGTTAGTGCAGTATGTTGGGATTGTAAGCCTTGTATGTATATTTTGTTGGTTTACTAGCTGTAGTAGTTATGTCGGCCTTGTCGGCCTAGCTTTATATTGATGTTTAGTCAGTTTTCACAACTTATCTTGCAATGTGGCCCCGTTTTCCTTATACAGCACATCCACACGAAGCATAGACTCTGAGTCTTCCCAAAACCTGAACATGAACCGATAAGGCCAAAGATAGCGCACATTCCTCAAATACTTTGCTCAAATTACAACTGATGTTTTCCTTCCCTAGTCGTAATAACCCACCAATATGTCGATAACTAGAGACCGCATCTATAGACAACCACGTAATCCAATCATAGACGGTGGGGCTCTCCCACTTAGCTTGAAGCAACAATTACGTAACCCTGGGACCTATTGAGGTTCCTTCTTCCCCATTGACATCAGTTAAAAGTTCAATAACGCATTCTAAACTCGAAGTCATGTTGCATCCAAATAAAATCCATGGTCCTAGTCCCTGCCCATCACGATTCTCATATTGCTCTAATATTGCCTCAAGGTGTGTGGCCATCCTACCACAAAACCCATAATCTAACCTGCCACTCTTCCACTTTGGTTCAACCCTCTCCTTTAAGCAACTCTTCGACTTCTATTTTACACACTTGACCTTCTAACAATTCAACCACCGCAAAACACCTCCCATATGTCCTTCCTCCTCCTCTGCTGCCCAATTGTTGCCTCGATTCCAAATCTATCTCTGTAACACCCAAAAAAATGAGTCGCTACCAACTCTAAACCTCTTAGAAGATCATCTTTTCGATCCATCAGCACTAGGAACACCGATTCGGTTCTGAACCACTTACACCGTGATTTTCTGATAACTGCTTCCCCGACACAATTTCATAACACCCTGCCTTGAAGGGGAATTGAAGAAAACCATAACACCGGTGAACTTAGCACATTCATCAAGGACCACGGCACCACATCACGGATGAAAATTCCACCATGCTCAAAAATACCAAGTCTCGTCACTCCATTAACCCAAATCTGAACATTCCTAGTCCAATTGCCTTTCCTCCGACGGAAATAAAATACTGAATGTTTGAATCATGCACTGAGTAAAACCTCTTTTCAGGTCATTCACTGACTTGACTAGACAAGCGTCATATCTTCCCACAAACACTATGCAACAGCAGCGCACGAATCGTCATAGCAATCAAGACCAAATCTCAAAACCTTAGATAACACTGATGCTAAGCTGAAAAAACAGAACATCCTTCCGTAAGGCGACGATAATAGCCCAATCAAATATGCAGGTGGAAACATCCTGCACCATGTATATAGTACCATTAAAATTCCTCGATTCCCAATCAATAACAAGCGATTCATCTCGCATAAGATTTAATAGAAAAGAAATAAAGGTACAAGCCTCAACAGGATCAATTTGCACAATGAGAAATCAAGAATGGAAGTGCTCCTAACAGCCTTGTAGCCTCTCGAAGATAAGTACAGACGTCTTAGTACCGACCTGCTAGACTCTACTAGACTCGCTCATGACTCGTGAGACCTAAGTGAACCAAGCACTCTGATACAATGTTGTCACGACCCAAAATCAATTAAAGGTCGTGATGGCATAGGACACCGCTGTCAGGCAAGCCAAAAATAAATACTTAATTTGGTTTTCATTTTAATATTTGAAATCATGTTTTCTTCAATTAAATAGTAAAATATGGAATATACAGAGTAAACAATGATACTTTTAACCTTTTCAATACAAAATAAACCCATAATCATCCCAAAACCCGGTGTCACAAGTGCAGAGCATTAACTAGGAACATAGAATAAAATACAGCAACTATCCAGAATACAAATTGGACAAGGAAAATGTGACTACTCTGAAGGTGACTCTACTGGCTGCGGGTCGACAAATGGAATGCATCTCACCTAGGTCACTGCATGTATACACGCATCTGCTCTCACGAGGCCTCTAGACATATATGTACCTGCACAAAAATGTGCAGCAAGTGTAGTATGAGTATGTAAGCAACGTCTACCCAGTAAGTATCTAGCCTAACCCCGGAGGAGTAGTGACAAGAGGTCGACATCGACACTCACTGGTGGTCCAATAACATCAGATATAATAAAGAGATAAGTAATGGTGGGCAAAGCAAATAAATGAAATAAACAAGTATAAATCACGTGGTACCAATTCCCCTTCTTCACGAGGAACTCAAGCTCTCTATTAGAAACTTCCTCCTTAACCGGAGCATATATATAGATATAATGGATCTCATCAAGTAGCTTACCATAATTCAAATCCGGGAAATCCACAGATACACTAGCTTCTTTTCAAGTTTTACGCATGATTTCATAAGGATACGATATAGGAAATATCGAGGCGTACGGCCCGATCCAACATAATAATTAAATTGTGCACTGCTGAGGGTCGAAAGACACAAAACATAGATACATTTATAAACTGACGAGGTGAACGGCCCGTCCCATAAGAGTGGAAATACACAATCCTGCCGAGGTGAACGGCCCGATCCCATAAGAGTGGAAATACACGGTCCTTCCTAGGAGAACGTATCGATCCCATAAGAGTGGTAATACATAGTCCTGCCAAGGCGAATGACCCGATCCCATAAGAGTGGAAATACATAGTCCTGCCGAGGTGAACGGCCCGATCCTATTAGAATGAGAAGCTTTGACATGTCCTTGACCCTACTCACAAATAAACGTGTGAGTTGTAGTTTCTTTAGTAAAAAACATTTAATGAAGTGTGTGTGTGTATATATATATACCTTTCAAAGAAGTGTATATATATCACGGAAACATACCGTAAGAGGAGTAAAGTTATTCGGCGGCTAATCATGAACTCGTGAAGTCGCTACGATAGCAAGTCTAGTCTCAAGTAGAAATGTAAAATTGAGTAATTTAATAGGCGAGATACTTTTCAAATAGTACAGCTATAGCATGATGTGAACCTAAGTATACCCGGACAATAACATAGATGTAGCTATGTACGGGCTCTCGTTACCTCATGCATACTTACCCCCCACAACAAGTAGCATACATCAATATACAATATTTAGGGGTTATTTCCCCCTCACAGAGTTAGACAGGAGACTTACCTCATCTCAAAGCTCATTTTTCGGTCCGAAATTGTGCTTTCAATCCTCAACTAGGTACCAAATGACCTGAAACTAGTCAAATGATATATAAAATAGTCAATACATGCTCAAGAGTTCACATCCTAACCATTAAGGTGATTTTCTAACCCAATTTGAAGAATTCCTAAAATTCACCCTCGGGCCCACGTGCCCGGACTCCGAAAATTTTAGAAGATAAACACTACCCATCACAGAACCCGATTTTTCGGTTTAGCCTTAAAATCTCATTTTTAACCTCCTCGATTTGTGTGCACAGTACGAGCGTGTTTCTGAAAAGCTTTTATGTTGAAAGTTGATAAAAATAAGAATTTTTCCCTTAGAAGTTGATTTGAGTTGACTTTGGTCACGTTTTGAGTAAACAGGCCCGAACTCGTGTTCTAGCAGTCCCGATGGGTCCGTATTGAAATATGGGACCTGGGCATATGCCCGAAATCAAATTCCAAGGTCCCTAGCTCGAGATATGAATTTTTGTCGATAATTAGAAGTCTGAAAATTAAATGGTTTTAAGAATCTAGGACCCGTATTTTGGTTACGGAGCTCGGTACAGGTCCAAAATAATATTTATACCTTATCTGTGAATTTTGGTAAGAAACAGAGTCAATTTGACGTGATTTGGACATCTTGTTGTGAAAATAGGAATTTCAAGGTGTTCTTGGAAATTTCATGTGATTTGGGGTTAAATTCATAGTTCTAGGCGTTATTTTGGCGATTTGATCTCGCGAGCAAGTTGGTATGATATTCTTATACTTGTGTGAACTATTGTTTAGAGTGCCGAGGGCTCGGGTGAGTTTGGGATAGGCTACGGAGTGAGATTGGTTTGGGAAAACACTGCTAGTGCATCTAATGTATCTGCAGGCCTCTAATATTGCATTTGCAAGACCACGAGTCGCATTTGCAACCTCTGATAGGATCGCATTTGCGAGCTTCTCATTGCAAATGCGAAGAGAAGTTGGGCCAGTGGTTCTCGCATTTGTGAGGTTACCTTCACATTTGCGAGGGGATTTTGGGAGGGGCATTGATTGCAAATGCGATCATTTTGTCGCATTTGCGGGGATTCAAAGGTCGCATTTGCGAATTTTTCTTGCATTTGTGAAAGCAACAGAAGTGTGAAGGGTTTCGCAATTGCGATGGCTCCTTCACATTTGCGAGCTTCTCATTTGTGAAGCTCAGGTCGCAAATGCGACATCTGCAGCTGATGAAAAGAGACTTAGACGAGATTTTTCTCCCATTCTTTAAATTTTCAAACTGAAGAACCCTAGAGGCAACTTCTCCAAGACCAATTCTTCCCCAAAATTTTGTAAGTGATCGTATTCTTTCAATCTCCCATCATATTTCATGAATTTCCACCCTAAAATCAAGGATTTCCATGGTAGAAATTGGGGGTTTGGGTAGAATTAGGGATTTTTGGGAAATTGGGATTTAGACCTCAAATTAGTTCATATTTTGAGACTAATTGCATATTCGGGCTCGGGGGTGAATGGGTGAATGGGTTTTGGTCCGAACCTCGAGTTTTGACCAAGCGGGCCCGGGGTCGATTTTTGAGTTTTTGGGGAAAAGTTTGGGAAACCTAAATTTATGTATTAAAATTGATTTCTTTAGAAATATTTGATGTTACTAAGTTAATTATGGCTGGTTTGGAGGTGGAATCTAGAGAAAAAGCGGTAATTGAGCACTGAGTGGCCTATGGATCGAGGTAAGTGTTGTGTCTAACCTTGACTTGAGGGATTAGGAATCTTTTTCTTAATTTCTATATTAAAAATCATGTGAGTGGCGTATATGTAAGGTGATGAGTACTTATGCACTGCCAATTTATCGGTTTTTGCCTGTTTCTTTCCGTTCTCTTTATATTATTTCTTCCCTGCCTTAATTGCTACATGTCTACTTATAATTCCATGTCTAATTGCTACCAATTTGATATTGTGCTCCCATTGTTGAAGATAGTTATTATCCCGTAGATTCATTTTTCCATGTTATTTGCTTAAGCTGTTCTTATCAGCATTTTTGTGATATCCTGGTTTTGTCTCGCTGAGTAGTATAATTTGTGTAGAGTTTTATTGATTATAAGGTTCTTAGTTGCCTTGTTCTAAATTTTAAGTGTCGGTAAGGTCCTTGTGTTGATTTTGTGAAACTTCTATACACCCTGTGTAATTGATATGAATATGGTGTGATCGGGTTGCACGTCGCAACAAGTGGAATAAGGGTGATAAATTGAGGAGGAATAAGGGTGAATTTCTATTATACGGTGGGATTGGGTTGCACGCCACAACAGTTGTGATAAGGGTGGAATGTGGTGATATAAGGGTGAATTATGATTGTGTTTATTATGATATGGTGGGATCGGGTTGCGCACCATAACATTTTATTTATAGTTTTTTATTTATGTTATTAAGAAGACATAAGGGTGGATTTTGATATGTACTGTGGGATCGGGTTGCTGGCTGCAACAGTTTATGTGTTTATGTGTTTTCTTCGACTGTGTAAGTTATTCGGTAGTTTTGCATTTCACGTAAGAATTGGTTATAGCTGAATACTTGTGAAACACGTTGAGTTCTTTATTTATCCCCTGCAAGTTACTGCTTTTACATTATTATGCTTTCTTTTTTGTCTTATTATTCACGGTATGCAGCTTATATTGTGAGTGTCCCGATATGGCCTCGTCACTCCTTCATCGAGGTTAGGCTCGACACTTATCAGTACATGGGGTTGGTTCTGCACTTCCTGTGCAGATTTTGGAGCAGGTTGTGGCTGATTAAGAGGTCTGCTACAAATTATACAGCTCGGAGACCCAAGGTAGTCCTGCTAGCGTCCGCAGGCCCTGGCGTCCCCTTCTACACTTCTATACATACTGTTTTTTTCTTTATTTTCCAAACAGTTGTAATTTCTTTCAGATAAATGTTTGTAGAAAATCATAGTGTGTTCGTGAATTGTGACTCCGGATTTTGGGTAGAAGTAGCATGTGAATGAAATTGATATCTATACATATTCACATTTATTTTGCTTTATTTTGCTTGTTTACTGATAATCACTAAAAATGGAAAGAATTGGCTAAATAACCTCTAACGTTGGCTTGCTTGGAAAGTGTAATGTTAGGCGCCATCACGGTCCCGGCGGTGGGAATTTTGGTTCATGACACATCATGATCCCAAATATATGATTTGTTCTTATTTTCATGCCTGAATTCGTGTTCAAAATCCAAATTTAGAAATTCTAGGTTTTCCTTAAAATCCCACAACTTCTACAAATTTTCATGTTTAAATCCTTATAGAATCCATGTATTTAACTCACAATAGGTGGGGATAACTCACCTTGCCATTGATGATGAAGCTCCTCTTGAAACTCTCCAAGAATCGCCCAAACCAAGAGAAAATGAACGAAAATGGGCAAAATTCCGTTCTTAAAGAAACACACTACTTAGCGACCTCTCGCACCTGCAGTTAGTTGACTGCTTCTGCGGCCCCGCAGGTGCGACCAAAATACCACTTTGCGGTCCTCATTCAAGCCCCTCAACTCCGCATTTGAGGCCTCATCCAAGCTTCTGGGGCCCCACGTGCACAGGTACAGTCCCGCTTCTGCGAAACTCGACCGCATCTGCGGTCCCAGCCTGAACCTCTCCTACGACCCTCATGGACGCCTCCGCGGCTCCGTACCTGCAGCCCTAACCTTGCAGGTGTGGTTAAACCAAAAGACAACAACCTCAAAATTTCCCCCAAGCACAACTCGATTCGTTAACCGTCCAGAATCAACCTGACACCCCCGAGACCTCAACCATTTATACCAACACATAATAAGATACCATACGGACTTAGTTGAGTCTTAAAATCACATCAATCAATGCTGAAACCACGAATCGCATCCCAATTCAAGCTTAATGAACATTAAAACTTCAAACTTCTACATTCGATGCCGAAACCTATCAAATCACATCTGATTGACCTCAAATTTTGTACACAAGACATGTTTGATATTATGGACCTACTCCAACTTCTGGAATCAAAATCCGAACCCGATATCAAAAATTTCACTCCCGGTCAAACTTCTGAAAAACCTTTCAAATTTCTAAATTTCGCCAAATGACCCCCGAAATGACCTACGGACCTCCAAATCCACATCCAGACGCGCTCCCGATGCCAGAATCACCTTACAAAGCTATTCCCAAACTCGGAATTCCAAGAGTACATCGATGACACTGAGATATGCCTCAACCCAAATTTATAACATTCTTCCAAATTGCCAACCTCCACAATAGGCGCTGAAACGCTCCCGGGTCATCTGAAACCCGATCCGGACATACTCCCATGTCTGAAATCATCATACGAACTGTTGGAACCTTCAAATCCCTATTCTGAGGTCGTTTACTCAAAAATTATATTTTAGTCAATTCCTCCAACTTAAGGCTTCCGAACATAGAATTCCCTTTCCAAATCAACTCTGAACTTCCCGAAATTAAATTCTGACCACGCGTAAGTCGTAATACCTTAAGTGAAGTTGTTCAATGCCTCATATTGCATAACGATGAACTAGAGCTCAAAACGGCCGATCGGGTCGTTACAACACTCCTTTAAGTGTGGGGTGGGAGAATTCCTCTAGATAATTAGTAGTAGTATGTTAGAAAATGTTAACTTCTTATTTTGATTTTAGCTTCTTATTTCTACTTTCGTAATTGTGCAGTATTTTAGTAGCTTAATTTATTTTTTTTAAATGTGGAAAATAAGAAAAAAATTCAAAAAAGGTAGAAAAATTGGACTTATCCCGACGATGGATCCTAAAAAAAAAATACAAAAATATGTCTTTTAGCTTTCTTTAGGCAGTAATAATCTTCTATGTTTTCTTTGTGACTCGGTTCTTTTCCATGGGATGCAGTTTGAACCAGGTAGTAGCTTTTTCTTTTATTTTGTTTAATTTTTAGAGTAGATTAGAGTTTAGGGAATAAATGGAGGAAGAAAGATGTTATTCCTAGGCGCCTTGATTTGTTTGATAGTAGCATATTTAGGCTTTGGCATGTATAGTATCTTCCCTATTATTTGAAATTATTGATGATGCCTTGCTTAGTTGGATAGAATCTTTTGTGACGCCTATGTCTCGTTTTCTTGGCTTGTGTTCACTTTGTGCTTAGTGTTTAATATCTCATGACTTTTTGAATAGTTGCATTAATTGAGATTCAGATGAGACCGTCCTTAGTGAGTCATGTGCGATGTGCGGTGAGGTTTTTGTGTAATCCATGTTTTTGTGATTGAGTTTAGAACTTGTCCGTATGTGAGTTGAAGCAAAATTTTAGGTGATGCTCGGTTTGAAAAATGATTTTAGGTTTTCTTTGATGTTTTTGAGATTATTCCTTACCATAAAATTTATCCCTAATTACCCCTTTTGAGCCTATGGACTTTATTTAGCACCCACACTACGAGCATATATCATTTTTGTTCTTAAATAACACTATTTTGATCCTTTTACCTCTTAAAGAACTTTAACAGTAGCATGAGCGCTAAAAAAAGTAAGAAGGGACTAAGTGTTGGGTGGCTTTGGAGTGGAACCAATAAAATAATTAAATGTGCGCTTGTTTCGTAAAATAATACACCACTACCGAAAATTGAAAGAGAAACAAATATTTGAAAAAAAAAGGAGAAAAAGAAAAAGAAAAAGAAAAATATCTAGATGAATAAATTGATATCTTTTTCTTGTTAGTGGAGTGTAAATAACGATAGTGCTTAAAGAAAGAGGGAATATTTCTGGGGGTAATATTGTTTGTGAAATTGAAGTGGATTGTAGAATTTGCGCTTAAATTATTTTGTGATGTGTTAAAGTGCTCAGGAGGGTGAGTCACTATTCATAAAATATATCCTACCCGTCCCTTTAGCCACATTACAACTATAAAAAGTCCTAATTGATTTTAGATCGAGCGATCCTACATTGGTAGAGATTTATATTAAGGGCAAGCCTATGGTGCCGATTGTATGCATGTGACTTCTTTGTGAGAGTGAGATATTTTCCTTGATATATGTGAGTCCTTAAAGTATATTTGATCATTAGATTTGAATGTATTGATTCTACTTACTCTCTCTGATTTTGTTGTGAGGACACATAGTTTCACGAGGGATAGGTAATGTTATTATTCTTCACTACGATGTTTGGTATTCAAGCCATGAGTGCATTGTGACGTTTAGTCGATTTTAAGGTTAGGATTGTTATGAGCATGTTCTCTTTGTTTTGAATATTTGTGAAGTATGACACAAAGTAAAAGGAAAGTGTGTGTTGAATGCATATGCTGGAGTTTAATTGTTTCTATAAACCATGGTCATTGGTGTATAGTGCTCAAAGATAGAGTAGTTTATTGGTTGACTCGAGGACGAGCAATGTTTAAGTGTGGGGTGTTGATATTCCGCTTAAAGTATGCATATTTTTATGTATATTGCCTCATATTGTGCTCATGTCTCGTAATTTCGGATGTATAATATAATGACTTGTACTAATTTGTGGTATTTCTGTGTAGGAATCATTCGGATGCGATTTGGGACGGAAGTGCGAGAATTGGAGCAAAATTGAAGAACATACAAAAGAAAAAGAAAAGAGCTAGAGGAAGAAGACAAAGGGGGCAACCCTTTGGCGTTTGTATCCCCCCTTCCCCAAGTGGATACAAAAATATATGAGGAAAAGGAATTGAGTTCGGAAGCCAACAATTGTGTGATTGCCTAAGTTGAGCGTGAAATTGTCACTGTTTTCTGCGCCAGGACCAGGGCTAGGTGTTGGTCTGGACGCTCGAAGCGAGGACTTGTCTTAGTTTTCCCGGGATTTGGTTATTCCGTCCCTACACGGTCCCAACTCGTATAAAAAAATCCTAAACCTATTTTGGCGGGGGAAACGCTTTTGGGGACAAAACTTTGACCTAGGGAGAGCACAGAGCTGCCGGGAAGGCCGGGTTTCATTTTTTCTTCCACCAAACTTAGTAATTCTTATGTTTCTTTGTATGATTTGTTGTATTGTTACCATGTCTATGTGGAGCTAAACTTTACGTTCTAGTGTTGTGGTTCTTTCATGACTATTGTTATTCGAATATTGGTTTTAATTTCTTAGTTTATTGTATTAGTTTATTTATTCAATCCTGCACTTAATTATTTGATTGCTTGATCATCAATTGAATACTATCTACGAATCTAGAATTTAACTCGAAAGCGGAAATTCTAGATTGCATATAGGATTGAGTAGGGCAAGTTCTTTAACCTGGGCATCAGGGAACAGATTCGCAGTTAGGATAGACATATACTTAATTGCCTTGCTTGGTTGATTTACATGAATTATAAATATGTTCTTGTTAGTTCTAATTCCATAGACATATAGGCGTTAGGTTAGCTTGAACAGGCGAGTACTCGGCAGATTCTTATAAGCAATATTAACCCTGTCAACCAATTAGCTGGATAAATTAGTTAGTCAATTCAATCGAAGAATACAGTAGGATTGTTAGATAGCCCATAACCCTTGATCACTTTCATTACATTGATAATATAAAAATATGTTCTTCCTTTGTGAGAGTTCATTATTTGTTTTCCTTTTATTTTAATTAGATTAGAATCAAATACTTCTAAGTTTAATTCTTGTTTAGATAATTAGGATAGTCTAATTTAGTTAATAGTTAATCACAAGTCCTCCTGGGTTCGACATCCGACTTTTAGTCACTTTATTACTTGATGATCGCGTATACTTGCGTGTGCGTTTGGCCACAACACAAACTCTAAAATTTCTCTAAAATATAGACATTCACCTTAAATACAATTCTATTTATAAGAATTTCATATTTCAGAAAATGGACACCAAGTACAAAGGAAATTAAATAGTTTCTTTTTCAATTAGGACAAGATATGAGAAAATGATAAAATGGTCCATTGTAGATGAGAAAGGATAAAAATAGTCTCTTAAAACTCTTCAGGTTTAATTATAACTCCTTCAATTTTTTCGCATCTTTGATTTAATTTGTATGGTGCGTGTGATGGAAAATGAGTTTTTTTTTTTTTTATTGGTTTTGTAGATATTGAATCAAACATCATCTTCATCACTTGAAGAAGTGAGCTGGAAAGAAGGTATTCAGTGGGTGAACAGCTTTATAAACAAGCCACTATGGATCAGTTTTTTACACTCTTTTATTATGTAAAATTTTACAACTCAGAATTCCAATTTTTAGATTATATATGCTTATATTTGGTTTTGCTGAATCGGGATACTCTCCAATTTATGTTCCCATACATTTTATGTTTTCGAATAAATATTGCAATTTATGGATCAACTTCTTTCTTTCTTTTTATATGTAGTCGTACAACTTAAAGTTCGAATTTTTATGCTTTACTAGCTTTAGTTTATGTGCATTGCACGTGTGTCTAGCGTCAATCAGTAAAATATGTACAAAATAAATATGTAAATTAGATTATCAAATACTAAATTTTAAAATATCTACATTAAGCTAATATGATGAAATAAATAATTAAGCATATAAAAAAGTATAGGGAGTTGTCCTTTGTTTAAATGAATATCAAAAGAAACAAAAAAAATTAACGCCAACTCATCTAAACTATTTTTGTCTTCTAATTTCATCCTTATAATCTAACATTTGTACTTTTACAATTTGATTCATAATACTATATTATAATTGAATATATGATGAATGTCGAAAAGAATGATTTGAATTTCTTGCAAATTAGTTAACTTAAAGATTTCCTTTGGTTAATTAATTTAAGAGCTTAATTTCTTGTTCTTCACGTTAAAGAGAATAATTTATTTTTGTTTATTCAAATCTTAATATTAGCTCATCACAAGTTTTAAATATTTAAATATAATTATAATTTTTATCCAATAAGAATTCTATGTTAAGAGTACTAACAAAATCGCTATGACATATTACTTCTGGATTTATGTTAGTATAACTATAGTGTTACTGAATCTTACCAACACTTTTCTTTCTTTTATATTCTTAAAATTAAAATATTTTCTTAGTTAAGCTTGATACTCGAATTTAAAAAAAATAGAATTAATAAACTTTTGAAATTACTATGTTTGTGATTGCTAGATATTTGTTTTTACTCTCAAACATGATTTAATAACAAAAAATTTAGTTAATATCAAAATGTTAAATATAACAAAACTAATTGAATGAGTATTCAGTTATTTACCTTGAAAAAGGACTCTTAAACCTGAGAAAAAAATATGGACTCCTAAACCATGAAAAGGGAAGTAAGGACTACTAAAATTTTATAACAAAAGATACTCGTAAGCCTAATATTAAAAAAAGACAGTTTTGAAGTAATTGTAATTCAATACCCTAAATCTAAATGTAGTTTATATGAAGGACTCATGTTACACCCCACATTTTTGTACGTGGAAGTACGCAATAAGTAAGTTGATGGAAGCTCGGAAATGAGATATTATATCCCGCATTTTCGTACATTAAAGTTTCGTCGTAAGTATACAATGTAAGTTCGGGAATGGAATTATTTTGAGATTATAACCATTATGTTATTTCAAACAAGTGATGAGTAAATTCATGAAGGTGAGAGGGTAAGCAAATCGAAGAAAATGAATTTCGTCGAAGTTTGGCATTTTGGGATAAAATACGGCCGGAGCTAAAATACCCGGTATTTATGGACTACTACAATACAAAGTACCACATGGCCATGATAATAAGGTGTATAAGGTGTGTTAAAAAGTGAGTAGTATTATAAGTAATTTGAGATAATTCTTAATTATGTGTGTAATTGATTAATTATTGACCGATGAAAAATTAACAAATTGATTAAGGAATTGTGGATAATTAATCAAGGTCTTTGGATGAGCATAAAGAGGCTCCAACATGGCAGCCCATGAAATTGGATAAAGAACCAATTTGTGACTCTTAAGTATATGGTAAGGTGGCACTTTTTAGAGGATTTTTAGTGGCTTAGTCATCCCCTAAAGTGGGGCCCACAACGAAGAGTCTTAAAGACATCTCCCTACATCATTATTTCCTATATCATTGTTGTGCAGATGTATGTGTTACTAACGGAGGAATTTTTAAAAATGAATTCATATGAATTTCATAATGCTACAGCAGTGTGAGACGCAATTCGGAGAGAGCACAGTACAATCTTTCTCGGGAATATCAAACTGATTTTTTTCTACTTCAATCCGTCGTTATGTGTTCTTCGCTAAAGGTGTGTGTTAGAGGAATTGTCAAAAAAAATAGGTCCAGGTATGTTAAGGCTAAACTGTTCCTTCATTTTGGCATGATCTCATAATTACATGAGTTTGATAACGAGGCATAAAGAGAAGTTCATACTCCCGAATTTATATACATTATCCTAATCTCCTAAGTTACAGTATTCTCCCTTATCGGGACTTCATATTCAATTGAGTATTGTCTTCTTCCAGTCAAGAGAGCAGAGAGTCTATATATACAGTATTACAGTATTTTCACATTCATCGAGCTATAATCGATCGACAGGACCCTATTGGGAAACCTCTAATCAGATGGTAAGTTATATACCTAGCCTACTGTGACCGAGTGCCTGTGAGCGAGCCCAGAATGGCCGAGATACAGACCCTAGTATGGCTGAGTGCCTATGTGAGAGTCTACTACGGCAGATCAGTTATATATATATACCGAGTCTTATAAGGCCAGACATCTATTTTACTTACTATATTGAGAGAGTTGAGTCAGTATTTGCAGATAAGCATATCTTCAAAGTATCTTTGACTCCCAGTTACTTTCAGTTATTATATTATCAGTTTAGTTTCAGCTTTCAATTATTTTGTTGTCTTACATACTCGGTACATTATTTCGTACTAACGTCCCTTTTTCTAGGGATGCTGCATTTTATGCATGCAGGTTCAGACAGATAGACGGGTAGACATCCTCAGTAGGTGTTTTCCGAGTTCAGCTTGATCGGTAAGCTCCACATCCTTCAGAGTTAAAGGGTCTAGAGTTTTATGTACATCTTGTGTATATATGTATATATATGTTATGGATAGGTCGGGGCCCTGTTCCGATCACAGTACATCCATCAATAGAGGCTTGTAGACATATCCTTTCAGTTAGTGCAGTATATTGGGCTTATAAGCCTTGTATATATATTTTATTGATTTGCTAGTTGTACTAGTTATGACGGCCTTGTCGACCCAGCTTGATATTGATGTTTAGTCAGCGTTTGCAAATTGTCTTGCAATGTGGCCCATGGACAAAGTATGACATTATATGTTCAGATTCCCTTAGTCGCAAGTTGGTACGCAAGGATAGGTGAGACACTGGGTGCCGATCTCGGCCCCCCGGTTCGGGGCGTGACAAAAGTGGTATCAAAGCAGTTCTGTCCTAGGGGGTCTAAAAGTCATGTCTAGTAGAGTCTTGTTTATGGATGTGTTGTGCACCACGCTTATAAGCAAGAGGCTACATGGAATGTAGGGTTGTCACTCTTTCTTCTTACTCTAGATCGTGTGGTAGAGCCCACTTGTAAGAATTCAGACTCCTAAATTCTGTTTTATTCATAATAAGACGATACCTCCATCCGGAAAGACGGTTGGTAAGAGATATAGTTGTGGAAGAGCTGAGTCAGAGGAACGTGATTTTTGTATGATGCTTACGATGAGTAAATGTGAGGTCTTTAGCAGATCATGTGTGTACTGAAAGGTGTAAGCTTCTTGATAAGGAGCCTTAAGGAAATAATATTTATCCACCACTATGTTGAAAGGCAATGAGAGATTCAGAAGAAAGATATAAATTTCAACAAGTAAAAGACGCAATATGAAGAAGGGTATGAGGTACCCAGTTAGTGAAGATGATCACTATCTACAATTTAGGAAGATAAATATAAGCATTTTGAGTTACCTTCAACATTAACAGTGGTATGTACAATTGGTCACACCCATCTCAGTTATGCCTTATGGGAGCTAACAAGATATAGTTTAAGAGAAAGACGAGATATGAGAATCTGGTTGGGGTTAGTGTAACCCAAAATGGTGGGTGGATTGGTTGTGTTAGTTAACATTTCTGAAGGATATAACAAAGGTGCTAATAGATCTCCTTGTGAGACACCCAAATATTGCATTGTAGAATAGTATGGCTAGATATGAATACTAGTGTAATGATCCGGCTGGTCGTTTTGAGAGTTAGATCCCTGATCCCCTAATAACTGTTTCCCCATATCTATTTATGCCTTTGTGGCTTGGCAAGATGATTGGTTGGGACTTTCGGAGTGTTTTGGGACACTTAATCCCTAAATGAGAGCTTAAGTGTTAGAATTTGGACTGTAGTCAGAACTGTGTGAAGACAGCTCCAAAATGGAATTTCGTCGATTCCATTAGCTTCGTTAGGTGATTTTGGGCTTAGGAGCGCGTCCGGAATGTGTTTTGGAGGTCCGTTGTAGATTTAGGATTGAATTGGCGAAAGTTGGATTTTTGGCGATTTTGACAGGTAGTGGAAATTTGGATATCGAGCCTGGAACGGGATTCCAGAAGTGGCTGTAGGTCCGTAGTATTATTTGTGACATGTGTGTGAAATTTGAGGTCATTCAAACGTGATTTGATAGGTTTCGTCATCGGTTGTAGGAGTTTGAGGTTTCAAGTTCATTAAGCTTGAATTGGTATGTGATTTATGTTTTTGTTATTGTTTGATGTGATTTGAGAGCTCGATTGAGTTTGTATGGTATTTTAGGACTTGATGGTATATTTTCTTGAGGTTTCGGAGGCCTTGGGTGTTTTTCGGGGTGAGTTTTGAGCGAGTCCGTGCATTTCCGGAACTCTGGCATTGTTCTAGTGCTTTGAAAATGCAGACCACATCATAATTTCGCGGTCCGCGGAGGAGGGGTGCAAACCCCATAATTTTACCGTGGCCGCACTCCAGGGAAAGTTCTGCAGATCCGCTAGTTCGATTTCAGAAGCCTATATCTTTTTATCTACAAAGAATTTTGAGATGATTCAAAAACAAAAGTTGTATCCCTTCGTGTGTAATTTTCAGAAAGGAAAATAAGTCATCATTTGGACGTCTGTAGAGAAATTTATGGCCAAAATACTAAATCCTGACAGTGCTTCCACCAAAAGGTGCGGCCGCACCATTTTTATGCGACCGTGTGAGCTGGGATGTGCAGACGCGCTTGGAATTGTGCGGACCGCACAGTGGGAGTCCGGAGGATGCACTATATAAACGAGGTTTAGGGCATTATTTTACATTTTGGACCTAGGGAGCTCGGTTTGAGTCGATTTTTTGTAGGTTTTTCAAGAAATTCATCGGGGTAAGTGATTCTAACTCGGATTTGGTTAATATACATGAATATATCAATGATTTCATCATCTGATTAGTACTTTGAGGTGGAAATTTGGGGAAAATGTAGAAACATCATCAAAAGAATTTTTGGGATTTGAATGTCGATTCGAAGTCGGATTTCAGTGAAACTAGTATGGTTGGACTCGTGAGTGAATGGGTGTTCGTAATTTGTGACTTTTACCCAATTTTGAGTCATGAGCCCGGGGAGACCTTTGGGGCGTTTTCTCCTATTTCTTTTCTTAGCTTCGAATTTGTAATGACCCGACCGGTCGTTTTTCTTTCTAGAACCCCGTGGCCTTAAATAAGACTTCATGTACTTGATTTTACTGATTTATGACTTGAGGGGATGGTTGGATCGGGATTTGAAAGAGTTTGAGTTGAAATCGAAACACTTGGTTCCTTAAGGTTTTCTTAAAAGGACAAGTTTAACATCGGTAAATATTTTGGGTAAACGACCTCAGAATCAGGATTTAACGGTTTCAATATGTTCTTATGATGATTTCGAAATTAGACATATGCTCGAAGCGGGTTTCGAATGAACCGGGAGCGTTTCAGTGTCAAATAGTGAAAGTTGGATTCTTGAAGATTTTTGAAGTTCTATGAATGTGGTTTGGAACGCGTTTTGGTGAGATCGAGGTCCCAATAGAATTTCAAGATCGGGAATAGTTCCGTAATGTCATTTAGGACTTGCACGCAAGATTTAGTATCATTACGAGTAGTAAAAGTACGTTTCGGCATGTTAGAAGTAGATTAAAGAACATAAAGTTCATAAGTTTGATTCAATTGGTTTTAGGGTGTGATTCTTAGTTGTAATGTTGTTTTGGGCATTCCGAAGGTTCGAGAGAGTCTTTTCTATGATTTTAAAATTGTTGGTATGTTTGGACGAGGCCTGGGGGAACCGAATGCCATTCGGACGTCGCGCGAGTCGAGTTCAAGCTCAAAATGAGCTGCTGGTGCACCATTTCTGGTGCGAGCTCGCAGATGCAGGTGAAGCCTCGCAGATGCAGCCCAAGAGCGGAGCCCAGGTTTCGCAGATGGATCCCCTATTCCGTAGATGCGGAATTAGAGGTGCGATCACCTGTCCGCAGGTGCAGTCCTAGCCAGTCCAGCCCTTTTCCGCAGAAGCGGATGATTTTCCGCAGAAGCGAGACCGCAGGTGCGGAAGTCGCTGAAGGCAGTGCCTTCATTTAATATGGGAGTTTGTCATTTTTGACTCACTTCACTCCATTCTTACGCGATTTGGGAGCTTCTAAAGGGAAGATTTCAACCTAGCTTTCTAAGGTGAGAAATTCCTACCTAATGTGAGTTTAATACATAGATTATGGTTAGATTAACATTAAAAAATTAGTGTGAATCAAGGTTTAGATGAAAAACCTAGGGTTTTGATAAAAAAGGAGTTTTACCACGAAATTTGTTATGGAATCTAGTAAAAATCACATATTCTTGATCCTAAGGTTATGGGTAAAGATTTTCTGCAAAAATTGCCGGAATCTGGGCACGTGGGCCCGGGGATGAATTTCAGGAACCTTGCATTTAGGGTTGGGAAATTGTTATAATAGTTAGAATATTAACTCTTGAGCACCTATTGACTAGTTTTTACCCCATTTGAATAGTTTTGGATTGTTTGGCTCCGGTTTGAGGGTTTGAACGCATTCTTGAGTTTGGAACTAAGATTTGGGGAAAGGTAAGTCTCTTTTCTAGCCTTGTAAGAGAGAAATTTCCCCATAGGTGAATTTAATTGATATGTGATTATATGCAGGGCATTACATACGCACTAGGTGACGAGAGTCCGTACGTAGCTACTATTTATGCAAATGTCCGGGTAGTAAAGCCCCACATCATGTTCTGTTGATATAGTTATTACCTTATGCTTATTGTTTCCTATACAAAGTAGCAGAATTTAGTTGTTTCTAAATGTATAGGAGGAATTTTAACTTGCTTTAAACATCGGGGCCTTAAAGGTTTCCATCCGAACTTCGTATTTTGAAAAGAATGGAGGAATACTTAAATAATCTAAGAAAATCTATTTTAACCGCGTCGCAGGTATGATTCTTGATCGGGGTAAATCTTTACTTTTATATTTAACCGCGTTGCATGACTGATTCGCGAGTGGGTTTTTATTTAAATTATGTTGACCGCATTTCATGGATGATTCGCGAGCGGGGTAATAGATGCATTTATGGTTCGCGTCGTTCGACCCTCGACAGTGCACCATTTACATTTTATGTTGGATCAGGCCGAACGTCCTAGGTGGTATTTATATATTATACTAGTATTGGGAGTCATTTAGTTAACTGAAGTAAATTTACTATTTGGTGAATATTTGTTGGAGAGAAGGAAGCGTTCGGATTTCTTCAATCTTAATGATAGAGTCATTTAGCTATTTTCGCATTCTGAATGTTTGTTATTTCCACTTATTATGCTTATTTAGAATTTTTATACTGTTATTATTATTGGCCCTAGAATGTGTCAAGTCAACCCCTCGTCACTACTTCTTCGAGGTTAGACTAGATACTTACTGGGTACATATTGTTTATGTACTCATACTACACTTCTGTACTTAATTGTACAAGATCTGAGGTAGGTGCATCTAGCTATCCGCCGGGAGCACATTCTTGATTCGGACCGAGACTTACGGTGAGCTGCCCCACTCTAGTCGTTCAGCAACATACTAGAGTTTCTCTTTTGCTTGTATTTGTCTCTTTATTTCATATAGTAGGGTAGTCTCTCTTTTGTATATTCTTCTAGATGCCCACACACTTGTGACACTAGATCCTTGGCGTTTATTAGTAGACTTATTTTTGGGTTGTAATCATTTAATTATGATCTCATTTAGTCACTACCGTTTCATTTGCCTTAATAATTTGTGATTTATCAAATGCGTTAAATTTAATATAAGTAGGATGTTGGAGTTGCTTAACAAAATAAATGGGAGGTCAATAGTCGATTAGTGTTGGCTTGCCTAATAGCGGTGTTGGGCACCATCATGACCTATAATGGAATTTGGGTCGTGACAACATGGTATCAGAGCACTAGGTTCACGTAGGTCTCACAAGTGATGGGCGGACCTAATAAAGTCTTGCAGATCGGTACGGAGACGTCTGTACTTATATTCGAGAGGCTATGGGGTGTTAGGAAACTACTCTTTATTTATATTCTATCGTGCAGATAATGGTATACTAAATTTCATTCTTCTATTCTCTCACAGATGGTGAGAATGCATACGGCTGACGTTCCAGACCTAGGAGGAGCTGCTCCCCCCGCTGCTAGAGGCGGAGATAGAGGCCGGGGGAGGGCACCGGCCCGAGGTAGGGGACGAGGGCATCCCAGAGCTGCCCCAGTTGCACCAGCAGAGGATCCTATTGTTGGGGAGCAGGATGAGGTGCCCGCAGCAGAGCCTGCCCCGATGGATTTCATGACAGCGCTAGGCTTTCAGAAGATTATGGGCCATATGATGTGGTTCATGGATACTATGACTCAGGCTGGTTTATTTCCAACGGACCAGGCCATATCTCAGGAAGGAGGGGGAGCACAGACCCCTACCGCCCAGGCCCCTGGACATGCAGCTATGATATATCAGACTCCGGGTGCACTACCTGCGGATGGGGTCCAGCCAATTGTAGCAGTAGCACCTGAGCCCAGACCAGCTACGGATGGCGATCCATAGAAGTTATTGGACAGATGGACCAGACTACACCCTCCTGTCTTCGGAGGTGAGCGTCATGAGGATGACCAGGATCTGATTGATAGGTGCAGGGACAGACTGCATAACATGAGGATATTGGAGTCTCATGGGGTTGACTTCACTACTTTCCAGCTGGAGGGCAGGGCCCGTAGATGGTGGCAGTCTTATGTTCCTCGT
Organism: Nicotiana paniculata; assembly: GCA_005239505.1. Classification (NCBI taxonomy): domain Eukaryota; kingdom Viridiplantae; phylum Streptophyta; class Magnoliopsida; order Solanales; family Solanaceae; genus Nicotiana; species Nicotiana paniculata. The sequence continues at coordinate 28,104 of MDKI01202335.1, read as the reverse complement.
AGACTAGCGGGCTCTCCTCCTATTACTTGGGGCCATTTCACACAGCTTTTCTTGGATAGGTACATTCCGCTCTCCGAGAGGGAAGAGTTGCAGCATCAGTTTGAGCAGCTTGAGCAGGGGTCTGATGTCGGTGACCGATAATGAGGCGAGGTTCTATGATTTGTCCCCCCATGCACTTATGATACTTCCTACTGATGAAGAGAGAGTGCGGAGATTTGTTGCGGGATTACACCCCACGATTCGGGCTAGCATGGCCTGGAGGTTGAGATGGGCATAGGTTACCAGCTAGTGTTTCTCAGAGGATTGAGGGTTACCGCCAGAGAGGTAGAGAGAAATTACAGCAGGATAAGAGGACCCGATACTCTAGAGAGTTTAGAGGTGTCCCGACTAAAGGCAGAGGTCAGTTTGGGAGGGGTCAGCTCAGCAGGCCCCCATATTCAGCACCCTCACCATCTCCGCGAGGTGCTGCAGTGAGGCCTTATTTCAGTGTGATGCCGGAGAGTTCTTACTGTCCGCCAGCCATTCAGGGTTCCTCCGGCGGTATTCTTGTCATCAAGGTTCTTCCAATGCTTATTTCAGTGCCATGCTAGAGAGTTCATACTGTTCACCAGCCATTCAGGGTTCCTCTAGTGGGTATTCAGGCCATCAGGGCCAGCCTTCAGGGCAGTAGTCTATGGTGCCGAAAGGTTGTAACGAGTGCGGAGATCCGGTTCACATAAAGAAATCTTGTCCCAGGTTTCGGGGCAAGGCAGTACAGCATAGCCATCAGCCCATGATTACAGCACCAGCCGGCGGCCCAAAGATGGGAAACAAGCTGGTAGAGGCCGTCCTAGAGGTGGAGTCCAGGCAGGGGGAGGTCAGCCAACTATTGTGCAGTCAGGCAGAGACCAGCCAACCGGTGCTCCAGCTAGATTCTATGTTTTTCCGACCAGACCAGATGCATTGGCCTCAGATGCCGTGATAACAGGTATTATTTCCGTCTGCGGTAGGGATGCTTCAGTATTATTTGATCCGGGGTCTACATATTCATATGTATCATCTCTGTTTTCTCATTTCTTGGATATTCCTCGTGATTATTTGGGTACTCCTGCTTATGTGTCCACTCCTGTGGGCGATTCTGTGGTTGTGTACCGGATCTATCGGTCATGTATGGTCACATTCTGCGGTTTTGAGACTAGAGCGGATCTATTGTTACTTGATATGACCGACTTTGAGTTCATCCTGGGCATGGACTGGTTATCTCCGTATCACACCATCCTAGATTGCCATGCCAAGATTTTTATCTTAGCTATGCTAGAGTTATCGAGGTTGGAGTGGAAGGGTTCATTTGTCAGTGCGCCCAGTCGGGTTATTTCTTTTATGAAGGCTCGATGTTTGGTTGAGAAGGGTTGTTTGGTGTATCTAGCTTATGTACGGGACACCACCACAGATTCTCCGATGATTGATTCAGTTCCACTAGTCTGGGAGATCACCGATGTGTTTCCTTCTTACCTTCCAGGCATGCCACCAGATTGTGATATTGATTTTTGCATTAATTTGGCTCTAGGCACCAAGCCTATATCTATTCCACCGTACCGTGTGGCTCCGAAAGAATTGAAAGAGTTGAAAGAACAGCTAGAGGAGTTACTAGCTAAGGGGTTTATCAGACCGAGTGTATCACCTTGGGGTGCGCCAGTATTATTTGTGAAGAAGAAAGATGGGACCATGCGGATGTGTATTGACTACCGCCAGTTGAACAAAGTCACCATCAAGAACAAGTACTCGTTGCCCCGTATCGATGATTTGTTTGACCAGTTGCAGGGTGCTAGGGTGTTTTCTAAGATCGAACTGAGATCGGGGTACCGTCAGCTGAAGATTCGGGACTCAGATATTTCGAAGACTGCCTTCCGTACTAGATATGGTCATTATGAGTTTCTTGTGATGTCTTTTGGCTTGACTATTGCCCCAACGGCGTTTATGGATTTTATTAACAGGGTGTTCATGCCTTATATTGATTCCTTCGTTATTATCTTCATTGATGACATTTTGATCTACTCACAAAGCCTGGGGGAGCACGAGCAACATTTGAGAGTAGTGCTTCAGACATTGCGAGAGCAAAAGCTATATGCTAAGTTCCCCAAGTGTGATTTTTGGCTAGATTAAGTGGCATTCTTGGGGCATGTTGTATCGGGAGAGGGTATTAAGGTGGATCCCAAGAAGATTGAGGCGGTTCACAGTTGGCCTCGTCCTGCTTCAGCAACCGAGATCAGGAGTTTCTTGGGATTGGCAGGTTATTATCGCCGATTTGTGGAGGGCTTTTCATCCATTGCAGCACCTCTGAATAGGTTTACCCATAAGGTTGCCCCATTCCTATGGTCCGACGAGTGTGAGGCGAGATTTCAGAAGCTCAAGATAGTTTTGACCACAGCACCAATTCTAGTGTTGCCTTCCGGTTCGGGGATGTATACAGTTTATTGTGACGTTTCACGCGTTGGCTTGGGATGTGTATTGATGCAGTAGGGACGAGTTATTGCATATGATTCACGTCAGCTGAAGATTCATGAGAATAACTACCCCGTGCACGATTTGGAGTTGGCAACGATTGTTCATGCTCTTAAGATTTGAAGGCATTACTTGTATGGGGTGTCTTGTGAGGTTTATACAGACTACTGCAGTTTGCAGCACTTGTTTAAGCAGAGGGATATAAATTTTAGGCAGCACAGATGGCTTGAGTTACTGAAGGATTATGACATCACCATTCTTTATCTTTCGGGAAAGGCAAATGTGGTCGCGGATGCCTTAAGCTGGAAGGAAGAGAGTATGGGTAGCTTGGCATTCATTTCAGCGGAGGAGAGGCCACTAGCTTTCGACATTCAGTCCTTGGCTAACAGACTTGTGCGGCAGGACATTTCAGAGCCCATCCGGGTTCTTGCATATGTTGTTGCTCAGTCTTCATTATTGGGATAGATCAAGGCTCGACAGTTTGATGATCCACATTTGGCAGTTCTCAAAGAGACGGTACTACAGGGTGGTGCCAAAGAGGTTTCTATTGGCGAGGATGGTGTTTTGCGACTTCAGGGTCTCCTATGTGTTCCTAATGTTGATGGCCTGAGGGAGAGGATTCTAGAGGAGTTACACAGCTTGCGGTATTCTATTCATCCAGGTGCTATGAAGATGTATCATGATCTGAGGCAGCATCATTGGTGGCGGCGAATGAAGAAAGATAGTGAAGTATGTAGCTAGGTTCCTAAATTGCCAGCAGGTTAAGTATGAGCACTAGAGGCCAGGAGGCCTACTCCAGCATATGAATATACTTGAGTGGAAATGGGAGCGCATCACTATGGACTTCGTAATTGGGTTTCCACAGACTTTGCAAAAGTTCGATGCAGTTTGGGTTATTTTTGACAGGTTGACCAAGTCATCAAACTTCATTACAGTAGCCACTACTTACACTTCAGAAAGGTTGGCCCAGATTTACATTCGGGAGATAGTTTAGTTGCATGGTGTGCATGTGTCCATCATATCAGATAGAGGTCCTCAGTTCACTTTGCATTTCTGGAGAGCCATACAGAGTGCGTTGGGCACCCGTGTAGAGCTCAGCACAGCATTCCATCCACAGACCGATGAGCAATCGAATCGGACAGTTCAGATATTGGAGGACATGCTCAAAGCATGTGTGATTGACTTTGGAGGGAAGTGGGATCAGTTCTTTCCCTTCGCCGAGTTTTCTTACAACAAAAGCTATCAGTCTCTCATTGAGATGGCTCCAATTGACGCTTTATATGGTCGGCGATGTCGTTCTCCCATCGGATGGTTTAAGCCTGGCGAGGCTAAGTTATATGGTACTTATTTGGTAAAGGATGCCTTGGAAAAGGTAAGGTTGATTCAGAAGAGACTTCGCATGTCACAGTCCAGACAGAAGAGTTACGTGGATCAGAAGGTGCGTGATATATCATTTATGGTCGGTGAGAAGGTTCTCTTGAAAGTCTCGCCAATGAAGGGTATTATGAGATTCAGGAAGAAGGGCAAGTTGATCCCAAGGTTTGTAGGTCCATTTGAGTCATTGAGGCGAGTTGGGGAGGTTGCTTATGAGCTTGCTCTAACTCCCAACTTATCAAGGGTTCATCCAATTTTTCACGTATCCATACTCCAGAGGTACCATGTCGACTTATCTCATGTGTTAGACATCAGTACCATTCAGCTAGACGAGAGATTGGGCTACGAAGAGCCAATTTTTATTGTTGATAGGCAGGATCGCCAGTTGAGATCCAAGAGGGTTTCCGCAGTGAAGGTCCAGTAGAGGGGCCACCAGTCGAGGAGGCGACATGGGAGCCTAATGATGATATGCGGATCAGATATCCATACTTGTTCAGCACTCCAGGTATGATTCTAGACCCATTCGAGGATGAATGTTTGTTTAAGAGGTGGAGAATGTAACGACCCGACCAGTCGTTTTTCTTTCTAAAACCCTGCCCTTAAATAAGACTTCCCATGCTTGCTTTTACTGATTTATGACTTGCGGGAATGGTTGGTTTGGGATTTGAAAGAGTTTGAGTTGAAATCGAAACACGTGGTTCCTTAAGGTTGGCTTAAAAGGCCAAGTTGGACTTCAGTCAACATTTTGGGAAACGAACTCAGAATCAGGATTTGACGGTTCTAATAGGTTTGTATGATAATTTTGGATTTGGGCATATGCTCGGAGTGGGTTTCGGATGAGTCAGAAACGTTTCGCCGCCAAATAGTGAAAGTTGGATTCTTGAAGGTTTTAGACTATGAATGTGGTTGGGAACGCGTTTTGGTGAGATCGAGGTCCCAACAGAATTCCGAGATCAGGAATAGTTATGTAATGTAATTTAAGACTTGCACACGAAATTTGGTATCATTCCGAGTAGTATAAGTACGTTTTGGCATGTTGGAAATAGATTGAAGAACTTAAAGTTCATAAGTTTGATTCAATTGGTTTAAGGGTGTGATTCTTAGTTTTAATGTTTTTTCTGATGTTCAAAGGTTCGAGCGAGATCCTTTTTATGATTTTAAACTTGTGGGTATGTTTGGACGGGGCCTCAGGGGCCCCGGATGCCATTCGAACGTTGCGCAAGTCGAGTTCAAGCTCAAAATGAGCTCTTGGTGCACCAGTTTTGGTGCGATCGCACCTGCGGTTGGGCAGCCGCAGGTGCGAGCTCACAAATGTGGGTGAAGCCTTGTAGATGTAGCCCAAGAGTGGAACCCAGGTTCCACAGATGCGGCCCCTCTTCCGCAGAAGTGAAACCGCAGGTGCGATCACGTGTCCGCAGGTGCGATCACGTGTCCGTAGGTGCGGTCTTAGCCGGTCCAGCCCTTTTCCGCAGAAGCGGATGATTGTCTACAGAAGCGAGACCACAGGCGTGGTCAATGCGCCGCAGGTGCAGAAGTCGCTGAAGGAAGTGCCTTCATTTAATACAGAAGTTTTTCATTTTGACTCACTTCACTCCATTCTTGGGCGATTTGGGAGCTTCTGAAGGGGAGATTTCAACCTAGCTTTCTGAGGTGAGAAATTCCTACCTAATGTGAGTTATATACATAGATTATGGGTAGATTAACATGAAAAAATTAGTAAGAATCAAGGGTTTAGATGAAAAACCTTGGGTTTTGATAAAAATGGAGTTTTACCACGAAATTTGTTATGGAATCTAGTAAAAATCACATATTCTTTATCTTAAGGTTATGGGTAAAGATTTTCTTCAAAAATTTCTGAAATTCGGGCACGTGGGCCCGGGGATGAATTTTAGGAACCTTGCATTTAGGGTTGGGAAATTGTTATAATAGATAGAATATGAACTCTTGAGCACCTATTGACTAGTTTTTACCCCATTTGAATAGTTTTGGATCGTTTGGCTCCGGTTTGAGGGTTTGAACGCATTCTTGAGTTTGGAAGTAAGCTTTGGCGCAAGGTAAGTCTCTTTTCTAACCTTGTAAGAGGGAAATTTCCGCATAGGTGAATTTAATTGATATGTGATTATATGTGGGGGCTACGCACGCACTAGGTGATGAGAGTCCATACGTAGCTACTATTTATGCAAATGTCCTGGTAGTATAGGCCCACATCATGCTGTGTTGATATAGGTATTATCTTATGCTTATTGTTTGCTATACAAAGTAGCGGAATTTAGTTGTTGCTAAACGTGTGGGAGGAAGTAGAACTTGCTTTAAACATGGGGCGTTAAAGGTTTCCATTTGAACTTCGTTTTTTGGAAAGAATGGAGGAATACTAAAGTAATCTAAGAAAATCTATTTTAACCGTGTCGCAGGTATGATTCGCGAGAGGGGTAAACCTTTAATTTTATACTTTACCGCTTTGGATGAATGATTCACGAGCGGGGTATTTTTTTAAATATATTGACCGCGTCGCATGGATGATTCACGACCGGGGTAATAGATGCATCTATGCTTCGCGCTGTTCGACTCTCGGCAGTGCACAATTTACATTTTATGTTGGATCGGGCCGAATGACCTCGGTGGTATTTATGTATTATACTAGTATTGGGAGTCATTTAGTTAACTGAAGTAAATTACTATTTGGTGAATATTTGTTGGAGAGAAGGAAGTGTTCGTATTTCTTCAATCTTGATGATAGAGTCGTTTAGCTATTTTCGCATTCTGAATGTTTTTTATTTCCACTTATTGTGCTTATATAGAATTTTTACACTGTTATTATTGTTGGCCCTAATATGTGTCAAGTCGGCCCCTCGTCACTACTTCTTCGAGGTTAGACTAGATGTTTACTGGGTATATATTTTTTATGTACTCATACTACGCTTCTGTACTTCATTTTACAAGATCTGAGGTAGGTGCATCTAGCTATCCGTCGGGAGCACATTCTTGATTCGGACCGAGACTTACGGTGAGCTGCCCCACTCTAGTCGTTCAGCAGCATACCGGAGTTTCTCTTTTGCTTGTATCTGTCTCTTTATTTCAGACAGTAGGGTAGTCTCTCTTTTGTATATTATACTAGATACCCACACACATGTGACACTAGATCCTTGGCGATTATTAGTAGACTTGATTTTTGGGTTGTAATCATTTAATTATGATTTCCTTTAGTCACTACGTTTCATTTGCCTTAATAATTTTTCATTTATTAAATTCGTTAAATTTAATATAAGTAGGATGTTGGAGTTGCTTAATAAAATAAATGGGAGGTCAATAGTCGATTAGTGTTGGCTTGCCTAATAGCGGTGTTGGACGCCATCACGACCTATAAAGGAATATGGGTCGTGACAAAATTCATTAGCTAAAGTAGTTACTTGTAGTTATATTTATATTATGCAATTGATTTGATTAGATTTGGGCCATTCGGAGTTGGATACTCGTGGAAAGAGCGTGGTTTCAGATTGATTTGAGCGGTTTGAAGTAAGTGGCTTGCCTAACCTTGTGTGGGGGAATTTCCCCTTAGGATGTTTGTTATTGTTTGATGTATGAGCGCTATGTACGTGAGGTGACGAGTACGTACACGGGCTATTGTTGTAAGAATCTCGTTTTCCTCTAAATCATAAACTATTTTCCTTTGATTGAACTGCACTACTATGTTTAATTACCTTGTTCAGATTAGGAAAGCATGCCTACATATTTTGACTGTCTATTTGAAATTTTGCGCAGCATGTTTAGGGAGATTCCTATTTTCCTTGGTTGCATTTAGTCTAAACTGCAAATTTCGATGCTATAACTGTCATGTCATTGTTGAGCTGCATATTTACTTTGGGACTACGGACGTATTCTGGGAGATCCCTAGCACTGCATATTTACTTTGGGACTACGGACGTATTCTGGGAGATCCCCCAGCACTGCGTATTTACTTTGGGACTATGGACGTATTCCAGGAGATCCCCTTGTACTGCATAATTATTCGAGACTATGGTACAGTATCCCGGGAGAATTCCCCTGTTGTATTTCCTTTGTTCTGAGTTGAGAGCTTCTCGACTTTTATCACTATGAACTTCCTTAATTATTTTACTATAGAATATATTTATTGTCCATGTCTGTCATAGGGATGCATCAGTATTATTTGACCCAAGCTCTACATATTCATATTTGTCTTCTTATTTTTCTCCACATTTGGGGGTATCTCGAGATTCATTGAGTTTCCCTATTTATGTATCTACTACTGTGGGTGATTCTCTTGTTGTGGACCACGTATATCGGTCATGTTTCATTGCTCTTAGTGGTTTTGAGACTAGAGCCAATATTTTATTGCTCAGTATGGTAGATTTTGATGTTATCTTGGGCATGGACTGGTTGTCACCCCATTATGCTATTCTTGATTGTCACGCTAAGACCGTGACGCTGGCTATGCCAGGCTTACCGCGATTTGAGTGAAGGGGTACCTTAGAGTATACTCCCCACAGGGTTATTTAATTTCTTAAGGCTCGGAGAATGGTTGAGAAGGGGTGTGATGCGTATTTGGCCTATGTGAGAGATGCCAGTATTGATACCCTGATGCGAGGCTAGAATTCATAGTTTAACATGTTATATGTCTTACATTTTATGTGCGTTAATGATAAAAATACACTTTTTATGTGCTTAATGGAGTTTATTTCATGTGTAGGTGAATTGGAGATGGAAACCGAGCTAAATGGATGTAAATACGTCGAAAATACGCTTGAGAGGCGAAGAGGGAACACCCTGGCCTTATCCAGGTGTTTGCCTCCTAAAGCCAGGCTGGCCCTAGCGTTAGGGGAGCGTTTGCCTCCTAAATCCAGGCCTGGCCTGGCCTTATCCAGGCCTTAGAGCCAAAACGTCGGGTCTCCTGGTTCTGGTCAATTTCGAGTTTTGACAAGTTTAAGTGTTTTCCGGTTGAAATAGAAGTCTCCTACACGTTTAGGGTTTGTCCTAAACTTATAAATAGACCCCAAAAACACAACTTAGAAAAAGATTCGAAGAGGATTCGAAGAGATTAGAGGGATTCGGACGGCAAGACATCAATTTGTACAGATTTTCTTCATTACTTTGTAGTTTAATTATGCAAGTTATTTTAGATTTGATTCTTATGAACATGTTTAGCTAACTTCTTTAATCTAGGGTTTTGGTAGAACCCGTTGGGGGATGAACTTATTTTGTTATTAATATAGTTCCGATTGGTTGATTAATCTCTAATTGTTCAACTACGTTCTTGTTGTAGTTAATTGAATGGCCATCAATTAGCTGTGCCTATTTATTATGTATCTACTTGAGAGAGAGTGCATATTTAGGTAGTTTTTTGAACAACATCACTCCCGAAGTATAGATGGAAGTCATAACCGAGGGTTTAGAGGTTGGATTAGAGATAACGATACCTCGGGTGCAATCTAAAGTGAACTGTAATGCAATCTAGCTAGCGTAACTTGAGAGAGTGCGTCTAGTAAATTATCATAATTACTTGAGAGAGATTTATGGTAGATAGAGTGTTCATGATTGGTAAAGACAACTAATCAAGCTATATAAAGTATTCGAGAAGTAAATTCACCGACGGGGGAAACCATAACCTTAGATCTTTATTACAATTGTTTACACCTTAGCGTAGTTAATCTTTATGACAATTGTTCACCGATGGCAGGCGCATGCGTAGTTATTCTAACAACTTACTTGATACGTAAATTCCCTGTGGGATCGACTCTGGGCATAATACCCCGGATTATATTTGCAACGCCCGATTAGTCTTTTATTAGATATAGTTGAGAGTGATCATACCCCTACAGTTGAGTCAGTTCTGGTAATGAGGAACTTCCTTGATATATTTTCAGTTGATCTTCCGGGCATGCCGCCCGATAGAGATATTGATTTTGGCATTGATTTGTTGACGGCACTCAGCCCATATCTGTTCCTCCTTACTGTATGGCTCCTCCTGAGTTGAAGGAGTTAAAGGAGCAGTTGCAGGAGTTGCTTGATAAGGGTTTCATCAGGACCAGTGTGTCTACTTGGGGTGCTCCGGTCTTGTTTGTGAAGAAAATGGATGGTTCTATGCGTATGTGTATTGATTATCGCCAGCTGAACAAGGTTACAGTGAAGAACGGTTATCATTTGCCTCGCATTGATGATTTGTTTGATCAGTTACAGGGTGCCAGGGTGTTTTCCAAGATTGACTTACTTTCTGGCTATGATCAGTTGAAGATTCGGGAGCTGGATATCCGGAAGCCTGCTTTCAGGACCAGATATGGTCAATATGAGTTTCTTGCCATGTCATTTGGGATGACCAATGCCCCAACAGCCTTCATGCATTTGATGCATAGTGTATCCCGACCTTATCCTGATTCTTTCTTCATTGTGTTTATTGACGACATTCTTATGTATTCCCGGTCTCGAGAAGATCATGAGCAGCACCTGAGAACAGTGTTTCAGACTTTGAGAGAGAAGAGATTATATGCAAACTTTTCTAAGTGTGAATTCTGGCTTGATTCAGTGGCATTCTTGGGTCACGCAGTGTCTTGTGATGGGATCAAGGTAGATCCGAAGAAGGTGGAGGCAGTGCGGAGTTTACCTAGACCATCATCAGCTACGGAGATCCACAGTTTCCTTGGTTTGGCAGGATACTACCGTCGCTTAGTAGAGGGGTTTTCATCTATTGCAACACTTATGACCAGGCTGACTCAGAAGAGTGCTCTGTTCAGGTGGACCGATGAGTGTGAGGAGAGCTTTCAGAAGCTCCAGACATCTTTGACTTCAGCCCCAGTATTAGTATTGCCTACAGGTTCGGGGACTTACACTATCTTATTGGCCTTGGAGCGGTGTTGATGCAGGATGGTAGGGTGATTTCCTACACATCTAGACAGTTGAAAGTGCATGAGAAGAATTATCCTGTCCATGATATCGAGTTGCTTCATTATTTGTACGGTGTTCCTTGTTAGATCTACACTGACCACCGGAGTTTACAGCACCTGTTCAAGCAAAAGGACCTTAATTTGCATCAGTGGAGGTGGTTGGAGCTATGTAAAGAAAAATGATATCACTATATTGTACCACCTAGGGAAGGCCAATATAGTGGCTGATGCCTTGAGTCGCCGGGCAGAGAGTTTGGGGAGTTTGGCATATCTTCTAGCAGTAGAGAGGCCCTTAGCATTGGATGTTCAGGCCTTAGCCAGTCAGTTTGTGAGGTTGGATATTTCAGAGCCGAGCTGAGTATTGGCTTGTGTGGTCGCTCGGTCTTCTCTCTACGACCGTATCAGGGAGTGCCAGTATGATAATCCTCATCTTCTAGTTCTTCAGGACAGAGTTCGGCAAGCTGATGCTAGAGATGTGATTATTGGTGATGATGGCGTGATAAGGATACAGGGTCGGGTATGTGTGACCAATGTAGATGGGCTTCGGGAGTTGATTCTTGAGGAGGCCTACAGCTCGCGGTATTACATCTATGCGGGTGGCTCGAAGATATACCAGGATTTGAGACAGCACTATTGGTGGAGGAGGATGAAGAATGACATCGTTGGGTTTGTAACCAAGTGTCTCAACTGTTAGCAGGTTAAGTATGAGCATCAGAGACTGGGTGGCTTGCTTCAGAGGTTAGATATCCCAGAGTGGAAGTGGGAGTGGATCACCATGGACTTTGTAGTTGGACTCCCACGAACTTTGATGAAGTTCGATTCTATTTGGGTGATCGTGGATCGGCTGACCAAGTCAGCTCATTTTATCCTAGTGTTGACTACTTATTCTTCAGAGAGATCGGCTGAGATTTATATCAAAGAGATTTTCCACCTTCACGTATCCCAGTATCCATCATTTCAGACAGAGGTACGCAGTTCACATCACGGTTATGGAAAGCCGTACAACAGGAGTTGGGTACTAGGGTGGAACTGAGCACAGACTTTCACCCCTAGACGGACGGACAGTCCAAGTGCACAATTCAGATTCTTGAGGATATGCTTCGTGCTTGTGTGATGGAGTTTGGAGGGTTATGGGACCAATTCTTTCCACTTGCGGAGTTTACCTACAACAACAGTACTAGTCCAGCATTCAGCTGGCACCGTATGAGGCTTTGTATGGTAGGCGTTGTCGGTCCCCAATGGGTTGGTTTGAGCCTGGCGAGGCCCAATTGTTGGGCATAGATATCCTCCAGGATGCCCTGGATAAGGTGAAGGTGATTCAGGATAGACTTCGCACAGCCCAATCCAGACAGAAGAGTTATCCAGATCAGAAGGTTCGGGATTTGGCATTTATGGTTGGAGAGCGGGTCTTGCTTCGGGTATCGCCTATGAAGAGCGTCATGAGGTTCGGGAAGAAGGTCAAGCTGAGCCCGAGGTACATTGTTCCTTTTGAGATATTGCATCGTGTTGGGGAGGTTACTTATGAGCTTGCCTTACCTCCCAGCCTGGCAGGAGTCCATCCGGTATTCCACGTTTCTATGCTCCGGAAGTATCACGATGATCCGACTCATGTATTGGATTTCAGCTCAGTCCAGTTAGAAAAGGATCTATCTTATGTTGAGGAGCCTCTGTAGCTATTTTGGACAAGCAGGTCAGAAATCTCAGTTCAAAGAACATTGCTTCAGTAAAGGTCCAGTGGAGGGGTCCGGCGGTCGAGGAGGCGACATGGAAGACTGGGCAGGATATGCGCAGTCGTTACCCTCATCTTTTCACAGCTTTAGGTATGTCTTTATACTCGTTCAAGGACGAACAATTATTTTAAAAGGGGGAGGATGTAACGACCCAGCCGCTCATTTTGAGAGTTAGAGCCCTGATCCCCTAATAACTGTTTCCCCATATCTATTTCTGCTTTTGTGACTTACCGGGATGATTGGTTGGGAGTTTCGGAGTGTTTTGGGAAACTTAGTCCCTAAATGAGAGTTTAAGTCTTAGAATTTGGTCCATACTCGGAACTGTGTAAAGACGGTTCCGGAATGGAATTTCGTCAATTCTGTTAGTTCCGTTGGGTGATTTTGTGCTTAAGAGCGCAGCCGGAATGTGTTTTGGAGGTCCGTTGTACATTTAGGCTTGAAGTGGCAAAAGCTGGATTTTTGGCGATTTCGACCGGTAGTGGAAATTTTGATATCGAACCGGGACGAGATTCCGGAAGTGGTTGTAGGTTCGTAGTGTCATTTGTGACCTATTTGTGAAATTTGAGGTCATTCGGACGTGATTTGATAGTTCGCAATCGGTTGTGGGAGTTTGAGGTTTCAAGTTCATTAAGCTTGAATTGGTGTGAGATTCATGTTTTTGTTATTGTTTGATGTGATTTGAGAGCTCGATTGAGTTTGTATGGTATATTAGGACTTGATGATACCTTTGGTTGAGGTTCCGGAGGCCTCGGGTGTGTTTCGGGGTGAGTTTTGAGCTAGTCTGAGCATTTTCAGAACTCTGGCAATGTTCTGGTGCTTCGAAAATGCAGACCACATAGAATTTCACGGACCGCGGAGGAAGGGTGTGGACCGCATAATTTTGCCGCGGCCGCACTCCAGGGAAAGTTCTGCAGATCCGCTGATCCAACTTCGTAAGCCTCTATATTTTGATTTAAAACAAATTTTGAGATTATCAAAAAATGAAAGTTGTAGCCCTTCGTATCTAGTTTTCATAAAGGCAAAGAAGTCTTCATTTGGACGTCTGTAGAGAAAGTTATGGCAAAACTACTAAAGCCTAACAGTGCAGCCACCAAAAGGTGCGGCCGCACCATTTTTATACGACCGGAGGAGCTGGGATGTGCGGCCGCGCTTGGAATTGTGCGGACAGCACAGTGGGAGTTCAGAGGATGCACTATATAAACGAGGTTTAGGGCATTATTTCACATTTTTTACCTAGGGAGCTCGATTTGTGTCGACTTTTCGTGGATTTTTCAAAAAATTTATTGGGGTAAGTGATTCTAACTCGGATTTGGTTAATATACATGAATATATCAATGATTTCATCATCTGATCAGTACTTTGAGGTGCAAATTTGGGGAAAATTGTAGAAACTTCATAAAATGAATTTTTGGGATTTGAATGTCGATTCGAAATCGGATTTGAATGAAACTAGTATGGTTGGACTCGTGAGTGAATGGGTGTTCGTAATTTATGACTGATAGTAGCTTATATTATGCATTGTAGACGCTATTTATACTCTAATTTAACCGCACTTTATTGATGTTTAAATGCTAAAAAATAACAAAATGCTCTAATGAAGAAATTTATGCTTTGCAAGAGCCACTCCAAGCTAGGAAGAAGATAAAGAGCATTTTGGAGTCAATTATGAACATACAAGGCCAATTGAATGATATCCCAGATGAAAAAGAGCGAGGAAAACAAGAAAAAATGCAAAAGGCAGGTCCGCGGACATGGGCGCGCAGGAACGCAGAGGAAAATAGTGAAGCAGTGGACATCCGCGAGCGAGTCCGCGGTTGAGTCCGCGGTCGCGGACGGGTTTTTACAAGCGATAAACTGCAGGGGATGTTGTGTAAATTCCTGAGCAATTAATTCAAACCTATAAGAGCCCAAATTCGCCCAGAAGCCAGATTAGGATTGTTTTAGACATAAATGGAGGCAAGAACAAGTGAGAGGAGATCAAGCAATTCTTTAGAGTTTCTTTCTTCTTCTTTCATTCATTATTGTGAATCATGAATCGTAGTATTACTATGTTTTTTATTAGTATGAATAGCTAAACCTTTAATCTAGGGTTGATGGAACTAATTGTTGGATGAAGTTTTTACTCTATTTTGATATAATCAAACTGTGTTTGTTCTATGATTGTTCAACTACGTTTTTTATTGTGGTTAATTGAAAGGGCCCTTGATTAATTGTGTCTAGTTGCTTTGTGTTGCTTGAGAAAGAACACTTGGTTATATTGTTGTTGAACAACATTACTTTCGGTTAGTTAAAGAGATTAATTACTTGAATTTAAAAGTGGATTTAGAAATAACAAAGCTTTGGTGGGATAATTCTAAGTTGCATAAATTGTTAGCTAAGAGTAGTTCTCAAGATTGCGTCCAGTAAATTATCGTAACTGATCGAGAGATAATTACAATAGCCCGGAACTCATAATCCTCATAGAGTATTACGGTGAGATTAAAGCTAGAGAGTTAAGAATTAATCCGGCAATTGGGGAAATCAATAGCCCTAGATCGTTTTATCATTGAATTCAACTTTATTCTTGACTATTACATTAGCTAAATAAATTTCACGGTTTACTCATAAAAATCTTGCACCCAGAAGTTGTTTGAGCTTTTCATTAGCATCACTAAAAGTTGTAGTCAATAAGTTAGTTCCATGTGGGATTCGACTCCGGACTTGAACCGGATTATAAGGCATAGTTGGGCGTGATCAAATTTTAGCGCCGTTGCCGGTGAACTAACGGTGTTATTTATTACAACTTTGAAGAATTGCTAGGATTTTCAATTTAGATCAATTTTCTACGGTGTTAAAAAATTTTCCATTGAAATTCTCACGTTTGAACTCTCCGAGAAAAATTAGAAGGATTCTCAGACCCCGAGAAAACATTTAGGGCCTTAAATCGAACCAACAAAAAGAACAAACAGTTACAACAAAAACGTCAACTCGAAATTGAAATGGACAACATGGATGATGTCGATGGAAACAATCGGAATAATCGGGTTGACCTAAACAATGCAGAGGTGGCACCTCTTATGTCAGAAGCTGCTCTTTATGATTGGGCACAACCAACTGCTGACGACCTGGCCACCGCTAATGATGTACCCTAGATACAAGGGGAGACATTCCAGATCACCAACAACATGCTGCATCTGTTGCAGAATAAGGGACTGTTCTCCGAACACATTGAAGATCCAAAACAACATCTGAAAAACTTCCTGTCAATATGTGTGACCCAAAGACAGCGAATGTGACTCCGGAAGCCATCAAGCTATTATTGTTCCCATTCTTTGTGACTGGAGAGGCTCAAACTTGGCTGAAATCGCTCCCAATAAATTCCATTGCCACTTGGGAGGAATTAGTCAAGCAGTTCCTAAACAAGTTTTATCCTCCCAACAAGACTGCAAAACAGATTGATGAGATACTGCAGTACAGGCAAAAACCTACTGAAACCTTGCAAGAAACCTGGGAGAGGTTCAAAGGGATGCTCGTGAAGTGCTCACACCATGGCATTCTAGACCAGATGCTTGGACAGAGATTCTACATGGGTTTGGCAGACAGTTTGAAAGCCAATGTAGATACTTCATCTGGGGTGCATTTCTGAGCAAGACATTCACAGAGTTCAAGATTCTTCTCGATAAGATGTCTCAAAATTCAGGCTGGATGAATAGAGGTATGACACAGACGCCAATAGTGCATTTTGTTGCTCTTGACCCAAACAATTACCATGCAGAGAACATAGCCACGCTCATGACTCGGATGAGCATATTGACAAAGAAGATCAACGAGATGGGTACAAAGCAAGTGCACATTGCTGATTCAACAAATGGGGGAAGATATACAGAAAACATCCTTCACTTGTCCGTATGGCATCTTTGCCTTTCGGATAATGCCATTTGGACTTAGAAATGCACCGGCTACATTTCAATGGTGCATGTTAGCCATTTTCACTGACATGGTTGAGGACATTATGGAGGTGTTTAGTACTTTGAGGTGGAAATTTGGGGAAAATTATAGAAACTTCATAAAATGAATTTTGGGATTTGAATGTCGATTCGAAGTCGGATTTGAGTAAAACTAGTATGGTTCGACTCGTGAGTGAATGGGTGTTCGTAATTTGTGACTAATAGTAGCTTATATTATGCATTGTAGACGCTATTTATACTCTAATTTAACCGCACTCTATTGATATTTAAATACTAAAAAATAACAAAATTCTCTAATTGAGAAATTTATGCTTTGTAGGAGCCACTCCGAGCTAGGAAGGAGATAAAGAGAGTTTTGGAGTCAATTATGACCATATAAGGCCAATCAAATGATATCCTGGATGAAAAAGAGCGAGGAAAACAAGGAAAAATGCAAAAGGCAGGTCCGGGGACCTGAGCGCGCAGGAACGCGCAGGAAAACAGTGAAGCAGTGCACGTCCGCGGTCGAGTCCGCATTTGAGTCCGCGACTGCGGACGGGTTTTTAGAAGCTATAATATGCAAGGGCTCTTGTGTAAATTCTTGAGCAATTAACAAACCTATAAGATCCCAAACTCGCTCAGAAGTCAGATTAGGCTTTCTTTAGACATAATTGGAGGCAAGAACAAGTGAGAGGAGATCAAGCAATTCTTTAGAGTTTCTTTCTTCTTTTTTCTATTCATTATTGTGAATCATGAATCGTATTATTACTATATTTTGTATTAGTATTAATAGTTAAACCTTTAATATAGGTTGATGGAACCAATTGTTGGATGAAGTTTTAACTCTATTTTGATATAATCGAACCGTGTTTGTTCTATGATTGTTCAACTACATTTTGTATTGTGGTTAATTGAAAGGGCCCTTGATTAATCGTGTCTAGTTGCTTTGTGTTGCTTGAGAAAGAACACTTGGTTAGATTGTTCTTGAACAACATCACATTCGGGTAATTGAAGAGATTAATTACTTGAATTTAAAAGTGGGTTTAAAAATAACAAAGCTTTGGTGGGATAATTCTGAGTTGCATAAATTGTTATCTTAGAGTAGTTCGAAAGAATGCTTTCAGTAAATTATCGTAATTGATCGAGAGATAATTACGGTAGCCCGGAACTCATAATCCTCATAGAGTATTACGCCGAGATTATAGCTAAAGAGTTAAGAATTAATCTGGCAATTGGAGAAATCAATAGCCCTAGATCCTTTTACCATTGAATTCAACTTTATTCTTGATTATTGCTAGTCTTTTTGTCATTTTACATTAGCTAAATAAATTTCACTATTTATTCATAAAAATCTTGCACCCAGAAGTTGTCTGAGCTTTTCTTTAGCATCACTAAAAGTTGTAGTCAATAGGTTAGTTCCCTCTGGGATTCAACTCCGGATTTGAACCGGATTATATTTGCAGCGACCGCTCTGTCTTTTTTATAATGTATAGTTGGGCGTGATCAATAACTTTTACTCGATTTCGAGTCATGGGCCCATGGAGACTTTTTGGACATTTTTCCTATAAACTTTCCTTAGCTTCGAATTCATTAGCTAAAGTAGTTACTTGTAGTTATATTTACATTATGCGGTTGATTTGATTAGATTTGAGCCATTTGGAGTTGGATACTCATGGAAAGAGCGTGGTTTCGGATTGATTTGAGCGGTTCGAGGTAAGTGTCTTGCCTAACCTTGTGTGGGTGAATTTCCACTTAAGATTTTTGGTATTGTTTAATGTATGAGTGCCATTTACGTGAGGTGACGAGTATGTACACGGTCTATTGTCGTAAAAATCCCGTTTTCCTCTAAATCTAAATTGTTTTCCTTTGGTTAAATGGCACTACTATGTTTAATTACCTTGTTTAGATTAGGAAAGCATGCCTACGTGTTTTGACTGTCTATTTGAAATTTTGTGTAGCATGTTTTGGGAGATTCCTATTTTCCTTGGTTGCGTTTAGTCTAAACTGTAAATTTTGATGCTATAATTGCCATGTCATTGTTGAGCTGCATATTTACTTTGGGACTACGGACGTATTCTGGGAGATACCCCAGCACTGCATATTTACTTTTGGACTACGGACGTATTTCGGTAGATCCCATAGCACTGCATATTTACTTTGGGACTACAGACGTATTCCGGGAGATCCCCCTGTACTGCATAATTATTCGGGACTACGGGACAGTATCCCGGGAGAATTTCCCAATTGTATTTCCTTTGTTCTGAGCTGAGAGCTTCTCAACTTTTATCATTGTGGACTTCCTTAATTATTTTATTGTAGAATATATTTATGTCACTTGCTGCTTTATTTTATTATATTTACACCAGTAGGGCCCTGGCATGACCTCGTCACTACTCTACCGAGGTTAGGCTTGGCACTTACTGGGTATGATTATGGTGTACTCATTCCCTTTCCTGCACATGTTTTCCATGTGCAGATCCAGGTACGAGTGTCAGCCTCGGATTTTGAGTGTGGTTGCTGTTCGAGGAGACTTCAAGGTACTTTTGCTCGCGACCGCAGACCTCGGAGTCCCTTCTATTCCCCTGTGTAGAAACATATCACCTATTTTCTTCAGACATTGTATAGAGCAATATAGGCTGTTAGTAGCTTGTGACTGGCAATATTCGGGGTTTTGGGAATGATGACCTTGTATATGCCGAGTGGCACTATCCTTGCTTATTACATTATACTGTTTGTCTTTTATCTTTATGTTTCTTTTCATTTTCTGCAATAATAGGCTTACCTAGTCGTAAACTAGGTGCCGTCACGACACCTTTCGGAGGGGTAAAATGGGTTGTGACAACTAGAATGTTCAAAAAAAATTTTACAAAGATAGTCCTGGAAGCCTTGAATGGATAAATATTATCTTAGTATGGCTTCCGTCCCTAATAGAGAGAGAATGTTAGGCCATCGAAGAGCCAATGGATGGAGCAAGGGGAGCTAAAAGCAAAAGAATGTCTTGTTCGAAGTTCTCAGAATAAAGTGATAGACATAAATGTTAGCGGAAAATAAGAAAATATTTAATGAAGCATTATGAGTAAGATGTGATACATGGATGACAACGGTAGATCAAAAAGATGACAGAATTATAGAGTCTATAGTTAACTGAAGGAAAAGACGAAAGGTGACAGGCCTTGAGACAACAAATGAGTATAGGCCATAAAGTCATATCCTCATTTCAAGAAATAAGTTTGTGACTCTAACGCGACTACCATAAGGAAAAGTTAGACCCTAGAATAATAGAAATCAGTATGAGCTGGTGAACAAGATAAACTAAACATTAATTAGGGACTGAGGGATTTGATAATGGTGGACATCATAAGAATTCCAGATTTCGTTACGGTGATAATAGAATGGACAACAGAAGAAGATTCATGAGAAATTCATAGAATGGTCATTCAGGAAAACGTTTCCCTAAAGCAAGCAATGTGAGCAAAGTTAAGCTTAAGGAACTGTATGTTCCAGTTATACTAAGTGTCACCCTTTTTGGTAAGGAATTTTGTTATCCTTGGTATAGAAGGATTACCACAAGGCGAGTAAGGGTCATTGATGATGTAAGAAGATGCCAAAGATGAAAAGGTAAAACATCTATAGGTAGATCGCCGTGGCTCCAACTCTTAGTACTCCCCTAAAGGAGGGAATATGGAGTTATGTGGCATTAAGTCGGAATTAAGTGGTTCTAGTAATTATGGAATGGTAAAGGAAGAATGCGATAAAAATGAGAAAGGGATGAGATTGCACTTATTCAAATCCTACATATATATTACGATTCCAAAATATTATGCAAAAATGACGTCAAGGAAAGGAAGTAAGGTTTCCTGCCCGGGATGTTATTGATAGATAAGGAGCCAGTGCAAAACGTAAGTTAAGACAAAGGAAATAACCAAAGAAAGATTACGTGGAATATTGATACGAGAATATGTCAATGAGTAGTTAGTAGTTGATTCAGTAAGAGCCTAGTTATGGATAGATAAGAGGTTGCAGACAAATCAGCAGATCGTGCAAGATAAACATAGTAAAACCCATAGTAAATTCAGCCTCACAGATATGACATAGTAATACTTGAGATATATTCAGATAGGAGTTGAGGAAGTTAAAGGCACTGTATGAGTTTTAGGGGAATAAAAGAGAATGTCACTGGGAAGACAGTTAAAATATTAGTTCAGAAGCAATCCTACAAGCACAAGGGCGTGGAGATAAGTAATTACGGGTAATTATAGGCGAGGAAGAACATCAAAAATTCCCTCGAGTATACGATGTAATAAGCTCACAGCTTTACAAGAGTAAGAAGGTCCTCCCTAGGTACTCCAATGAAAGATTAGATAGAGGAAATAAGGAAGAAGGCTTCAACCTAAACATGGTAACTCGAAGGAGAAATGGTCATGTAAAAACAGTCTCACTACAACATTATATGCACTCCACAAGAAAGTGGAACCTACCATGTCTAATGAATGGGAAGTAAAATCAAAAGTAATATTCGAGAACATATGAGTTGTACAAAAACTCCAGCATGCGTTGGAACTAAGATAAGTTAAGTAGGCACACAACAAGGGGCAGAAAGACCAGGAAAAATAATGGCTTACGTTTAAAGAAGCTGAGAATGGACGAAAAGAATTATTCGATTAATAATCCAGAGTTAGTTACGTTATGAACGCACTTAAGAGTTTGGAGTTTATACATGCAGCATATTCGTTGACAATCATACAATCGTAAAAGATTCTGGTATAAGTTAAAAGAAAGAATCAAGACCAGGTCATAGACAAAGGATTGCATCATGAATATTCTATAGCGCCCATGAAAGGATAAAAGTAATAACTAATACCATGAGCCGCAGATCCAGAGATAGCTTAAGCCTACATAAAGGCTGATCAGAAGAAGGAGAAAACTAAAGAGTTACATCAGCGAAGTAAATCAGGAATCTGATTATTGGACCCAGAAAATTATAGACCTCGTGATTGTGAACATTGCAGGATAGAGAGCTAGTACAGTAGCCATATTCTATAATGGCTCTATGATAAAGCCAGTTAGAAGAAGTACCATCCTCATAAGAAGTCAGTATGAAGCTCCCACCAGATTGTGTATGCACCAGAGGTGCAAGTATTATAATAGAGCTTCAAATTGTGGACGTGAATTATACCTATGTGGAAGGGAGGTTATGAAAGAGATAGAAGAATGTGAGGCAATATTTTAAGATAAGTAAGGTAAAGGTGGACAACATAAGAGATACTCAAATTCAGAAGGTTGTGAATAGTCCTTACTTCGGATAGAAGGCTAGAAGTGCGGGGATTCAATATCTAGGAATAATACCGGCATCGTCAGTGGCATGTCTTCCACCCTATGGTTTCTAGGTATCGAGAAGCCTGATTAAGAGAGTAAAGAAGAGTTAGAGATGATGTGATGTCTCACTTGATGTTCCAGAATGACACAAGGAAATCTATGATGCAATAAATTTGAAAGGTTGATAGTAATATAAATAGATATGTGTAGGTCGCAAGCTATTGTATGGTAAAGCGACAAGATTCTTGAAGACAGGAGTAAGGATAAGAAAGGGCGAGTGAAAAGGTGACAAGAATGGATAAGTCCTCAAGATTAAGCCCATGAAAATAAAAGAGCTAATGTTTCTCTAAGTTATAGAAAACTTAGTATAGCCTGAATGAACTCAAAGGAGTCTATGACTAGTAGCATTTAGAAGAGATAGAATGATGCCCTGGTAATAGAGTGAGGATGTAATACTGATAGATAAAGGATAACATTTGGGCCTTCGATTGAGTAATGATTTGAAGAAAAATAAAGGGATTTCAAGAATCGTACAGGATTAAAATACTCAATGCAAGTGAATCACATTGGGATGCTATGAAATACGGTTATAGAAGTATAGTATCGTTGTTCAGTCTAATTACTCCAGATGTCCCCAATGACATGTGGGCCCTACCTGAAGTGTTACATAAGAGGTCAAGTTATCAGTGGTAGGTTATGGATCAGCATTAAGGTGAATCGACAATAGATGGATAAAATTCCAATGTATGAGACGAGATAAGGATTCCATCCTGTAGATGAACAATAATAAGGAAGAATTGAAGGACTTGGATTTATACATCTATGATAAGAAGCGAGAGAGTAACCTGGAATTGGGTAGCAGACACCGATAATAATAAAGCCAAGGTAAGAATTATGGTATAGTATGACCTACCTAGATGTAGTAAAGTCATACGGATGAATAACCAGGTCTATGAAATAAGATAAAACAATATTCGTATGATCGACTAAGTATCGAACAAAGAACTTCAGTATACTTATAGATGCCCTGAGGGACATCTTGTCAAGCTCTATATATGTTCACAAAGTAAGGCCTAAAGATTGACTAAAAACTGGAGGAAAAAGGCGAGAAGACTCACATAGGGCTCTTACAAGGTAAGAATCTTACAGGTTGCATGATAAAAGGTAGAAAAAGTTACGAGATTGAAAATTCCCGACCACTAGTCGTTATGTGAGAAAGAGATCTAAAGGGGGGAATGCCCTAGCCTTTGGATTTATTCACAGAACAGTTGCCTAGATGGAAAGAAGAGTACTAATATATTCGGAAGATATAGATTATAAAAATGATAAGTGCAACAGTCAACACTCGAGGACGAATGTTCCAAAGAGGGAAATGATGTTACACCCCACGTTTTTGTACGTGGAGTACTCCACGAGTAAATTGATGAAAGCTCGAAAATGAGATATTACATCCCGAATTTTTGTACATTAAAGTTTCGTCGTAAGTTAATCAATGTAAGTTCGGAAATAGGATTATTTTGAGATTATAAGCATTATGCTATTTCAAACAAGTGAAGAGTAAATTCGTGAATGTGAGAGGGTAAGCAAATCGAAGAAAATGAATTTCGTCAAAGTTTGGCATTTTGGGATAAAATACGGCCCGAGCTAAAATATTCGGTATTTATGGACTAGTACCATACAAGGTACCACATGGTCATGATAGTAAGGTGTATAAGGTGTGTTAAAAGTGAGTAGTAATATAAGTAATTTAAAATAATTATTAATTATGTGGGTAATTGATTAATTATTAGACAATGGAAAATTAACAAGTTGATTACGGAATTGTGGATAATTAACTAAGTCTTTGGATGAACATAAAGAGGCTCGAAGGTGACAGCCCATGAAATTGAATAAAGAACCAATTTGTGACCCTTAAGTATATGGTAAGGTGGTACATTTTGAAGGATTTTTAGTGGCTTAGTAATCCCCTAAAGTGGGGCCCACAACCAAGAGTCTTAATGACATCTCCCTACATCATTATTTCCTATATCATTATTGTGGAGATGTATGTGTTACTAACGAACGAATTTTTAAAAATGAATTTCATAACTCTACAGCAGTGTGAGATGCAATTCGGGGAGAGCACAATACAATCTTTCTCGGGAATATCATACAAAGTTTTTCCTACTTTGATTTGCTGTTATGTGTTCTTCACTAAAGGCGTGTGTTAGAGGAATTGTCAAGAAAATCGGCCTAGGTATATTAAGGCTAAACATTTCCTTCATTTTGGCATGATCTCGTAATTAAATGAGTTTGATAACGAGGCATAAAGAGAAGTTAATACTCCCGAATTTATATATATTATCCTGTCTCCTAAGTTACAGTATTCTCCCTTATCAGGACTTCATATTTAATTGAGTATTATCTTCTTCCAGTCAAGAGAGCAGAGAGTCTATATATACAATATTACAGTATTTTCACATTCATCGAGTTATAATCGTTGGGCAGACCTCTATTGAGCGGCCTTTGATCAGATGGTAAGTTATATACCGAGCCTATTGTGGCCAAGCGCCTATGAGCGAGTCCAGAATGGCCGAGATACAGAGACTAGTATGGCTGAGCGCCTACGAGCGAGCCTACTACGGCAGAGAAATTTTATATATACCGTGACTTATAAGGCCGGACATCTATTTTACTTACTATATTGAGAGAGTTGAGTCAATATCAGCAGGTAAGCATATCTTCAAATTATCTTTGACTCCCAGTTACTTTCAGTTATTATATTATCAGTTCAGTTTCAGCTTTCAGTTATTCTATTGCCTTACATACTCGGTACATTATTTCGTACCGACGTCCCTTTTTCCAGGGACGTTGCATTTCATGCATGCAGGTTCAGAAAGATATACGAGTAGACCTCCTCAGTAGGTGTGTCCCGAGTTGAGCTTGATCTGTAAGATCCATATCCTTAGGAGTTGTCGGGTCTAGAGTTTTATGTACATATTGTATATATATGTTATGGATAGGTCGGGGCCCTGTTTCGATCACAGTACATCCATCAGTGGAGGCTTGTAGACATATCCTATCAGTTAGTGCAGTATGTTGGGCTTGTAAGCCTTGTACATATATTTTTTTGGTTTGCTAGCTGTAGAAGTTATGACGGCCTTGTCGGCCCAGCTTGATATTGATGTTTAGTCAGCGTTCGCAAATTGTCTTGAAATGTGGCCCATAGCGAAAGTATAACATTATATGTTCAGAGTCTCTTAGTCGCAAGTTGGTACGCCATTATAGGTGAGGCACCGGGTGCCGGTCTCGCCCCCTAGGTTCGGGGCGTGACAACTCCAATTAAAAAACATAAATTTCCTGATCAAAGTCCTAAGTATTATAAAAATAATTATATTATTCTTAAATATTATGAAAATAATTAAATTACTATTCCTACAATTTAGCAAAATAGCTTAAATTACTATTTTTGTCAAATGTGAAAGCTAGTTAAGATTTTACCTTATAAAATAATAGTAAAAAATAAATTCTAAGGGCTCTTAGAATCTTTTTAAGAAAGTTCACAAAGGTAAATATACATAAAAGAAAGTTCTTTTTATAGATATATTTTTGTGACTCAAGTAAAATTATCATCGTTTTTGCATTTTTATAATGAAAAGGGGACTCAAATTCAAAAGCACAGGACGACATAAGAATAATTGATATTTAGTATGTAAAGTTCATATATTTATTGTTCATTATTGTGTTATTTTTTAACTAATAAATTTATTTCTAATATAATTTAGTCTAAAGTAATTAAATTAGTTACAAAATAAATAGAAGAAATAAACAAAACTTGGGAAGAGTGTAATTTTTCTCACAACAATCCGTGCATTAAAGTCTCCAACAGATAGTACAAATTAAATAAGTTATATTAGTAGTTCAAATAAGGACATAATACACAAAATCTAATTGATTGCGAAATCATAGATATTTGAAAAAAAATTTAAATGCATATTTCTAAATATTAGATAAATAATTCAAATGGCTATTTTGTCTTATACAAAATTATTGAAATATATCTATTAAATCAAGATTTTTGTCAATCTAAAGACAGCTTTACTTGTATAATGAATTTGACAAATAATGGAATTGATTTTTTTTTTTTTTTGCTAATTAGCTTTTCCAAATACTTAATTATTCATTTTCAGCAATAAAAGATATAAATTATATTTTATTGATTTAAATTCTTAATATTAGCTCCTACCAAATTTTAAATATTCAATTATAATTATATTTTATCGAATAAAAATTCTTTGTCAAATTGTAAGAAAATCAAACGAGTGGGAAATAGTTTTGTATATTTTAAAGTATTTTAGTATATAAAAGAGTTTCACCTAAATCAAAACATAAAAAGTTACTCTGTCATCTTCCAAGAACGCCGTACGTCCTCTTTCGTTTTTTATTGAATTCTTGGTATTTGCCCAAAGGGATAAACTTCTAAATACCAAATGGTTACGTCCTATTTAGTTAGTATTTTTAATTTTTTTCCTTTTCTTACTATTTATATATAATTTAAGTGTAAAAATTTATATAAAATAAAATGTTAATATTTTTGAAATTCTAAATATTAAATTTTTCTACGTAATCCAAAAAAGGAAGAATGTAATATATAAAATTTCGCTGATTTTGTAGTCCTTAATATTAGGAAAATAATTAAATGAGTATTCCTACATATAAGGAAAATAATTAAATCAGTATTTCTACATATTAGGAAAATAACTAAATTACTATTTTATCCAATGTAAACTCTATTTTTAAAGGGTAAAAAGGAGAACGATATTTCGCTAAGGGCCTTCGTGCTTTTAATATAATATAGATAGATATAAATATATGTTGTCTTTGTACTTATATTTGGTTTTGCTGAAACGCTTTCATTCCATATTTATGTTTCTATGAAACTCATTTTTTTAAAGCAAAAAAATTAAATACTGCAATTTATGGGTCAATTTCTTTCTCTCTTTTATGTGTAGCTTTACAACTCAAAGCTCCAAATTTTATACTTTTTGTATGCATCCATGTAGTTATATTTGGTCTGATCTGATGAGGTTCCCTCCAAATTTATATTTCTATGCAATTTATTTTTATTTAATAAATACTGCAATTTATGCTTATATTTTGTATTCTAGGATGAAGGTTGATATTGAGAGTTCTTTTTAATGCTGCGATGAGTTTTTTCTTTCCTAGTACTCTTTTGATTTTTGATGATATTATAAAGTAAGGTTTAAAAAAAAAAGGTATTCCAGTTTTACACAGGATCGAAGGAAGGGCCGCACCCCAAGAGATGTGACGTAGGCAGCCTACTTTTATGCAAGGATCAATTCATATATCTATCTCTATCGTGCGTACGCCCAAAATTTACAATAAGAAACCATGGAATCTCGCAATATGAACTAGAATTTACTTCATACCCTATCCAATAAGAGCAATTACGTTGTCTAAAGTCCTCGCTACTAGGAAATAGTTCGGTTTAATAGTGCTTTGTGAGCTTGAAGTAAAGTGAAGAACTAGAAAAAAGAAAAGCGAGCAAAACGGAGGGAGAGAGAGTAGGACAAATCTTTGTATTCACAATTCTAGGCATTGACAATATATGCTTGATGTGTGACTAGAGTTCATGGTTTAACGTATTATGTGTCTTACATTTTATGTGTGTTAATGGTAAAAATACACCTCGTTTGAGCATAATGGAGTCTATTTTATGTGTAGGTGAATTGGAGATGGAAGCCGAGCTAAATGGATGCATAAACGTCAAAAATACGCTCAAGAGTCAAAAAGGAGTGAACCTGGCTATAGCCAGGCATTTGGGCTGTAAAGACTGGCATAGTCAGGCGTTAGAGGGGCGTTAAAGCTGAAACGCCAGGTATGGCCAGGTGTTAGCCAGGCGTTTGGCCTGTAACACCTGGTCCCCGATCCGGCCCAGTCCGAGTTTTAAAGGCTTTAAGTGTTTTCCGGTTTGACTATATCCTACACGTTTAGGGTTCGTCCCAAAACATATAAATAGACCCAAAAACACAACTTTGAAGGACTGATGCCATTAGAGACAAGAGAAGTTTGTGGAACACTACTCAGAAAATCAAAACATTGATTTTTACATCCTTTATTCCTTACTTTGTAATTTAATTATATAAATTATTTTGGATTTGATTATTATAAGCATGAGTAGCTAATTTCTTTAATCTAGAGTTTTGGTGGAATCCGTTGGGGGATGAACTTATTGTGATATTAATATAGTTTGGTTGGTTGTTAATCTCTATTTGTTCAACTAAGTTCTTGTTGTAGTTAATTGAAAGGATCATCAATTAACTGTTCCTATTTATTATGTATCTACGTGAGAGAGAGTGCATATTTAGGTAGTTGTTTGAACAA